>JBBGZY010000827.1:2295000-2302302 GCA_037952925.1 Lithobates clamitans
TGGCTCAAAGGGGTGAGCTGTCATAGTTTGCAGCACTAATGACAGATCCCACTTTGGAAAAACTGTACCCTGTATCGGTCTTTGTCTGCTCAGTGATATAAAGAGTCTGATTACCCACGGATCAGATGCTAATCTCTTCTCCAGGTAAACAGAAAGTGCTGACACTTGACTTTTAAGCGTGCTAAGACTTAGTCCTTTGTCTATCCCGTCCTGTAGGAACTCCAGGAATGCCACTGAGCCTTGTGTATTGAATTTTTTGTCTATACACCATCTGTTGAAACACCTCCATACTTTTTGGTAGATGTTCCGTGTCTCCATCTTCCTGCTTTTCAGCATTGTGTCTATTAGACTGCCTGAGAACCCTTTCGCTTCTAGCAACTGCTCCTCAGACACCATGCGGCCAAGTTCCATCTTTCCACTTGGGGGCAGTGTACTGGGCCCTGGGAGAGTAGATCTTCCTGGATCGGTAAAAACCAGGGGGGTTCTACCGCGAGTTCTCTGAGCATAGAGAACCACGGTCTCCTGGGCCAATAGGGCGCTATGAGAATTAGCGTTGTATTCTCCGTACGTAGTTTTCTTATTACCGCTGGTAGGAGAATAGGTGGGGGAAAGGCATAGCATTTGCTGAATGCCCATGCTTGTGCCAGCGCATCTACCCCGAGCGCTCCGTCCTCTTTTTCCAGGGAGAAGAACGCTCTGACTTTCCTGTTTTCCTTTGAGGCAAACAAGTCCACCTGAGGTGTTCCCCACTTGTGAGCTATCTGCTCGAATACCTCCTGGTTTAGCACCCAATCACCTTCTCTCACCTTTTTCCTGCTGAGGAAATCTGCACCTTTGTTTAAATCCCCTTTCAAGTGGATTGCTGACAAAGAGAGTAGGTTTCTTTCTCCCCACTTCAAGATTTCCTCTGCTAATATCCACAGGGCTCCGCTCCTTGTTCCTCCCTGTTTGTTTATATAGGCGATCACTGACACATTGTCGGACCTGACCTGTAAATGTTGACCTTTGAACTCTGACTGGAAGGCTTGAAGTGCATACCATACTGCTCTTAATTCCTTCCAGTTGGATGATCTCCTCCTCTCTTCTTTTCCCCAAGTCCCTTGCGCTATCTGAGCGCTTAAATGCGCTCCCCACCCTACGCCACTTGCGTCTGTGGTTAGGATTCGGGAAATGGGTAGATTCCACAGCCGTCCCTTGTTTATGTTCTCTATTGTCCTCCACCACCATAAGGTTCCTTTCACCCTTGCTGATAAAAGAACCCTGGTGTCTAAGGACTTCTGCTTGTGATCCCATATTTTTAACAGGAACACCTGCAGTGGCCGAAAATGCAGGCCTGCCCATTGGACCGCTGGAATCGCAGATGTCAACAGTCCCAGTGTTGACATTATCTGCCTTATGGCACACGGTATATTGGCTTGTAATAAGCTTACTTCCTTCTGAATTTTCCCTATCTTTTCTTCGGGCAGAAAAACAGTCTTTGTTGCGCTGAATCTATGACATACCCCAAGTATACTATTTGCTGACTGGGTTGTAAATTGGATTTTTCCAAATTTACCAGCCAACCCAGACTTTCTAAGTACGTCTGTGTGTAGCTGAGGTTTTCTAGTAACTTCCGGGGCGACTCTGCAAATAGGAGAAGGTCGTCCAAGTAAGCTATGACAGATATGCCTTTGACCCGTAATGGTGCCAGAGCTTCGGCCAGAATCTTGGTAAAAATTCTGGGCGATGAGGAGAGGCCGAAGGGTAGAGCCTGAAATTGAAGATGCCTGGTTCCTCTTCCCGTCTCTATCGCAAACCTTATACATTTTTGACACTCCTGCTGTATCGGGATGTGCAGGTATGCGTCCTTTAGGTCTAGGGAGACTATATAACAGTTTGGGGGAAGAAGGGCCCTTACCGAATATATGGACTCCATTCTGAACCTTTTGTAGGTTATGGATAAATTTAGAGGCTTGAGGTTGAGGATGGGTCTGGTCTTCCCTGAAGTTTTCTGAACTCCAAATATATGGGAGTAGAAACCCTGCCCTCTCTCTCCCCTTGGTACCTTGACTATCACCTTTTGTTGCTGGAGCTCCTCTAAGGATCTCATTAACCCTCTGGCCTTCTCCTTGTTTTTTGGGGGTTTGGTGATGTATAATCTGTTTGGGGGTGCTTTTGAGAACTCCAAACGATATCCCTCCTTTATTGTTCTCAGAATGAATTTGTTGGAAGATATCTCTTCCCATTGCGGAAGGAAGGCCCCCAGTCTTCCCCCTACTGCTACTATTGTGTCATTTCTTTTGGGTTTGCTCAGGAGGACGAAAAATCGCCCCCCCTTTGCCTTTCCCTCTCTGAACCCAAGGTTTCCTCTTGGTTTCCATTTTGGGAGCTGCAAATCGGGGTCTTGTATTCCCTCTTTGCCTCCTTTTATTTTGTTGTGGCTGTTTCCAATTTGCCTTATGTTTTAATGGAAACGCCTTCTTTTTATCTGCCGTTCGATCCAGCACCTTCTCTAAGCCTGGTCCGAATAGCAGATCCCCTGTAAAAGGAATTCCACAGAGCTTGGCCTTGGACGCGCAGTCACCCTGCCATGTCTTAAGCCATAATGCTCTTCTAGTGGAATTGGCTAGGGCGGAGGACATGGCTGCCATTCGCACCAATTCTGCGGATGCGTCTGCGATATAAGCAAGACCTCTCAGCAGCGTGGGAAATGAGTTTAGGATTTGCTCCTTGCAGTACCTGCCTCAATGTGAGCCTGTAATTGGTATAACCAGAACTCTACGTTCCTAGCTACCACCGTGACCGCCATTGCTGGCTTCAGGCTACCCACGGTTGAGTCCCATGACTTTTTTAACAGGGAGTCCATCCTTTTATCCATTGGCTCAGACAAAACCCCCATGTCCTCAAAGGCCAAGTCCATGTGCCTCGACACTTGCGAGAAGGCCGCATCTAGTTTTGGAATCTTGTTCCATACTGATGCTGGGTCCTCCGAGAAGGGAAATCGCCTTTTTAAGGCCTTAGAAAAAAATGGCTTCCTTTCAGGTTCCTGCCATTCCTTCTTAATAGCCTCTATAAGGACCTCATGAACAGGAAAATTCTTCTTTTCCTGTTCCCCCAGGCCCTCATACATCTGATCATGCAGTGACAATGTCTTTTTCTCTGTTGGTATACCTAGTGTGGTATAGATGGCCCCTAATAGATGATCTACCTCATCTAAAGAGAGTTTATATCGGGATGGATTCCTGGAATCCCCATCCAGGGCTTCCCCCTCAGACTCTTGGGAGCCAGATGTTGCACTGTCCGGCTCCTCCTCCACCTCCTCCCTAGGGGCTACTGAAGAGCCTGCACTCGTGGAGGGTATTGCCTGTGTTTTTGGTAATGGTGTTGTCAGAGGAGCAGTCAGAAGCTGTGGCATTTGGAAACCCTCAAAGAAGGTTTTGAAGGATTCGAAGGTATAAGACAATTCCTTAACTGACGCCGCTAGCTCACCCTGCTCTGATGAGTGTTCTTTTACTAGTTTACTAATACACTCTTTGCATAATGCCTTTTCCCAGGTATCTTTAAGGGTAACTTTACAGGAAGGACACCTCTTTTTTGAAACATGAGAGACCCTGGTTTTTTCTGTTTTCTGAAAAGACAGAAGACAAAAAACCCCATACCATTAATACACAGTACCCTTCCCCCGCACATTTGCAGGAGTGCAACACTTCATTCGGGCTTGCCTCACCAGGGGCCCTATGAAACCACCCTCTGACACATGAGGGTCCTTAACCTACTCCCCCCCTTCCCTTAGCCCTAAATTGATGGGGGGGGTGGGGGGTGGTGGTGGTACAGGCCAGGGGAGCTCCACCCTAGGTTCCCCTTACCTTCACATGGCTGGAGCTGGTCTCTGCTGGAGCAGTGCGGTCTAGGTCCTCTGCATCCGCCATCCTCGTGTCACCTCCGGAGCCTGTGCTGTCTCTACAGCTTGTCTGGCTCCTCTCCAGCCCATGCCTGGCTTCTTTTCAGCGTTCTTGGTCCGGAACCGGAAGCTGCAAACCCGGAAGTGCCCGCCCCCTTTCCGCCGGATATGACGTCACCCGCCACAGGCCGTGCAATCCCAATACCCGGCATGTTTGTTTTTTCACATACTGCTGGGGTATGAGACTGCAGGAGCTGCGCTCCGCTTCACTGCACTCAGCGTTTGAAAAGGCCGCCCCCCCGACCTCGACCTGCACTCTGGGATGCGGGGGTGGCAATCAGAAAACGACTTTCCTGACCAGGTTAGTGTAACTGCTGCTCACAGGGCTTTGCCTCACCAGGCTGCTCTGAACACCAACCTCTCTGGTCTGTCCTAGGAGTCCCCACTCCTCTTTCAGGACATGTTTTCCTGAGCCTCCTCTGGCTCTCCTGGCTGGTTTCCTATGGTGTCTCCCCACTGGAGAAAACACAAATAACTGAGGAGCCAGCAGGGGAGGAGGAAATTTATACAAGCTGGCGCAGGTGTTTCCAAACAGAAGGGAGGAGCCAAGCTCTCAGGTGGCTGTCCTGAAAGACGATTAGGGGGAAAAAAAACGTGTAAAGGGGCAGTAAACATATTATGATTGAATATAATAGAAAATGTGTGCAGATACAGTTTGCCTGAAAGAAGAAATTAAACTTAGTTTTAGCTAGGGTTGCCACCTGTCCGGGATTCACCCGGACAGTACGGGTTTTGAAACATGTGTCCGGGTCTCTGCCTGCCTGAGACCCGGGCACATTATTCAGACCCACCGGTGGCTCCCTGTGCATGCCTTGCCTAAGCTGTGCCACCACAGCTGTGTCCCGAATTCGGTCTGCAATGGTATCTGCTCCTGCTGCCTCCCTATCTACCCCCTGCACTGTCAGTGTCAGCGGTGCGCGCCGCACCTCCGTTCACTCAGTGTACTGCAGATGGGACACAGAGGCAGAGGCGGAGCCTCCATGTTTCCGGGTGCTCTCCTCTAACTGGCTGAAGAAGGGACACGAGATGATGTTGAAGGCAGAGCCCCTACATTCCCTGCTGCTCTTTTGCAAAGTGTGCGGAGATCGCGGTGTCAGTCTAGCTTTCAAAGTAAGTTTTTGTGATCTTAGTATGTCAGGATTATTCTCACACACACGCACACCCCCCCCCCCATACACCATACATACATACATACAGTCCTCACCACTTCCTCCCCCCCCCTATACACCATCCATGTACCATCCATATATACAGTCCTCCCTCCCCCCATATACCATCCATATATACAGCCCCCCCATACACCATCCATATATACAGTCCTCCCCCCCATACAATATGCATACATACAGTCCTCACTCCCCCCCCATACAATATGCATACATACAGTCCTCACTCCCCCCCCATACAATATGCATACATACAGTCCTCACCCCCCCCCCCCATACAATATGCATACATACAGTCCTCACTCCCCCATACAATATGCATACATACAGTCCTCACTCCCCCCCCATACAATATGCATACATACAGTCCTCACCCCCCCCCCCCCATACAATATGCATACATACAGTCCTCACTCCCCCATACAATATGCATACATACAGTCCTCACTCCCCCACCCCATACAATACGCATGCATACTTAGGCTCATGTATTATGCGCAGCTTAACTATCCTCAGCCAATGCCTTACAGGAGGACTCCCCTGTCCCCCCCCCCATACTAAACCAGGAGACCTACCCCCACCCCCCAAAATTACACTGGGAGGCTCCCCACCAAACATTACACACTACATATACACCATGTTGTACATTACTAACGCCTGCACTATATACACACTATATTGTACATTAAACACACCTGCACTATATATACTATATTGCTCATTACACACACCTGCACTATATTGCACATTACACACACCTGCACTATATGCAATTGGCTACACCCACTGTTCACTGTGCCACATTACTACTCCCATAGGGCACACAGAGGTGTCCCAGGTATTTTACAATCTCATAGCGTATGCTACAAAAAAAATGCCAAGCCCAGCTGAAGTGTTTGGGGGGTTTGACTCAAAGAAAAGGTGGCAACCCTAAATGTATCCCATACTCATTCACACAGGATGGGGGGGGAGCGGGATCTGGGGCCCCCCTTGCTAAAGGGGGCTTCCAGATTCCGATAAGCCCCCCACCCGCAGACCCCGACAACCACCGGGCAAGGGTTGTCGGGAAGAGGCCCTTGTCCCCATTAACATGGGGAACAAGAAAAATATGTTTAGGGCGCACAGGGCTAGCGTAGCCTAGATAATGTCTCTATGCAAGGCAGTCCAAAATAAACATGAGGGTGCTGGTGGAGGTGATACAAGTTGTGGGATGATAATCTTAAGCACAAAGGGCTGCGACTTTAAAAGACTGAAGCAAGGTCTGTGGGAATAGCCATAGGTTGATAAAGGAACGAAGGACTGTTCCGAAACGCGTCCCTTCTTGATGACATCACATCCTCCCTTCAGCTGTTTGTTTGCGGTCCAGGCTGGCTAAGGAACCGCTCGAGTGGATGACATCACTTCCGGTCACGCCGTCTCTCCTTGCTGAGTACGCCGGCTTCACAGCGGCTCCCTGTGTTCCACGCTGCTGCTGTCAGTTATAACATCCATCCGCTCTGCATGCCTCCTTCCACCGTGACCCTTTCCAATGCAGCCTAATCCATGAAGTGCCCGTTTACATCTCTCATCCTGTAAGTGCTTTTTGAACCCAGTTGGGGCATTAAACTTGTCTTTCTTCTGCACTTAGAGGCGCCTTTGTTTGTCTTTTTTGTATTCCCATTAACATGGGGGCAAGGTGTTTTGGGGTGGGGGGCGCAGAGCCACCCCTGCCCCAAAGCACCCATTCCCCATGTTGAGGGCATGCGGCCTGATATGGTTCAGGAAAGGGGGCGCTCGTTCTTCCCCTCCCTTTCCTGGCCTGCATGCTCGGATAAGGGTCTGGTATGGATTATTTGGGGGGACCCCCACGCCATTTAAAAAAAAAAATTTGGCGTGGGAGGGGGGTCCCCTCCGAATCCATACTAGACCCAATGGCCTGGTATGGACCTGGGGGGGCCCCCAACGCTGTTTTGGGGAAGCCCGCTGACAGCTGATGACAGCTGATGACTCATCGGTTGTTAAGGACGCGCGGCCTGCTTCCCTGCCCCTTCCTTAGCAACCAGCTATATACAGTGTAAAAAAGAAGAAAAAAAAAAACGCAAGACGCAAATTCCGGCAAAATTACAGTAAAATTGTGGTAAAAACGAGTGTCCAAAAACACGGCAAGCACCGCAAAAAGCACTGCAGAAATGCTCAAAAGCAACATGCATAGATGTG
>JBBGZY010000828.1:2500-55000 GCA_037952925.1 Lithobates clamitans
GAATGGGGGAAATACGAGTGCTGCAGAAGTGGTGGGTTCCCAATTTGGATTGAAGAATGCAGCAGGAAGGGCACTATGGGCACGACGGGCCTGTGTTCGTCTTCTTGGTGGCAGCGGGACACTACTTGTGCTTGCCACCTCGCTAGCTTGAACTGCACTTATGGGACTCGCCACGTCACCAAGTGTTACTGCAGTGCTGGATGTACAACCAGGGTGTACTAGGCTGCTGGTGCTTGCCAGTTCACCAGAAGGAATAGCGGCGCTAGTACTGCTTTGCTCCATACAAGGGACCTGCGGTTCTTGCACATCAAGGACAGAAGAAGTAGTTCGGGGTCTGGTATGCCTGACCTTGGCAGGGACCACAACTCCGTCGTCAGAGCTATTTGTCATGGAGTCGCTGTCCTCTACAGGATCGTATTCTGAGCCTGAATCTGATAGAGGAGTGACTTCCTCTTCACTATCTGTCATGCTCAGAAACGTGTAGGCCTCTTCACTGGTGTACCTTCGATTTGCCATTTTGGGCTCTAAGTTTAGTGGTACACTAGTGAGACTCACAGGCAAAAAAGCTCCTGACTGTTAGCGACTGTATCAAAGCGCTACCAACAAAAAAACGGTTAGCGATCGCAGGGATCAAGCCTGAATCTGCGAACGCTGTAGTTATGTGTGTTTAGTGTTTTGTAAGTGACAGTGATCGATCGATACTGCACTTGGGTGGGCTGGGCCGAGCGGGCAAAACGCAGGTGCTAGCAGGTATCTGGGCTGATCCCGCTAACACTGTTTTTGGGAACCCTAAACTACTGGGGATGCTAGTATAGATCTGATCGGATCAGATATTGATCCGTTCAGATACTATACCACTAAGGGAGGTGTATGCTGCGTGCGTGGGTGGGTGTTAGCGGTACTGGCACTAACCTGACGCTGCCTGGGGCGACGCTTATCTGACCCTAAAACTTAACTTATATCACCGCCGGGCGATTAGGGGGTTAAACCTCTATAAGGTCACCCGTAACAGTTATACGGTGATCACTGGTGAAAGGGTTAACTAGGGGGCAATCAGGGGGTTAAAACCTTTATTAGGTAGTATATTGGGGTCCCTGTCGCTATAAAACACTGACGGCGAACCTATATACTTACCTCCCTAACTAGCGTCACCTGTGTCACTAATACAGCGATCAGAAAAACGATTGCTTAGTGACACTGGCGACGGGGGGTGATCAAGGGGTTACCCTTTATTAGGGGGGGTATCCTAGACCTAAAGGGGGCTACCACTAACTGCCCTACCACTTACAACTGTCACAAACTGATATCAATGCAAAAAAAAAAAAAAAATACTATTGGTGTCACTGTGACAGGGGGTACAGGGGGGTGAAATGTGTGCCTAGAGTATTCTACTGTTAGTGTAGTGTTTGGTGCATTTACTTGATGTCTTCCTCGGCGCTGGAACGAAAAGACCGGCTCGAGGAGAGATGACATCACTTCCTCTGCTGCTGTTTACATTACAGCAGCAGAGGAAGAACGTCATTGGCTGGGAGCAATCGTGAGGGGTTGGCTACGAATGGATGGCCTCCCCCTCACCTCTGATCGCTCCGGGACAGAAGCCGACCTCCTCGGGCAAGGGGGGGGGGCCCGATCGGACCCCCCGCCCGCGGGAGGCAAGTAACGTACCCATACATTACTTTGCCTGCCCATGCCATTCTGCCACAGTACATCTGCGTGAGGCGGTCGGCAAGTAGTTAATGTACACAGAGCGCCCCATATTGACAGAAAAAACACAGAATTGTTGACATTTTTGCAGATTTATTAAAAAAGAAAAACTGAAATATCACATGGTCCTAAGTAGTCAGACCCTTTGCTGTGACACTCATATTTAACTCAGGTGCTGTCCATTTCTTCTGATCATCCTTGAGATGGTTCTACACCTTCATTAGAGTCCAGCTGTGTTTGATTATACTGATTGGACTTGATTAGGAAAGCCACACACCTGTCTATATAAGACCTTACAGCTCACAGTGCATGTCAGAGCAAAGGAGAATCATGAGGTCAAAGGAACTGCCTGAAGAGCTCAGACACAGAATTGTGGCAAGGCACAGATCTGGCCAAGGTTACAAAAAAATTTCTGCTGCACTTAAGGTTCCTAAGAGCACAGTGGCCTTCACAACCCTTAAATGGAAGATGTTTGGGATGACCAGAACCCTTCCTAGAGCTGGCTGTCCAGCCAAACTGAGCTATCGGGGGAGAAGAGCCTTGGTGAGATAGCTAAAGAAGAACCCAAAGATCACTGTGGCTGAGCTCCAGAGATGCAGTCGGAAGATGGGAGAAATTTGTAGAAAGTCAACCATCACTGCAGCCCTCCACCAGTCGGGGCTCTATGGCAGAGTGGCCCGACGGAAGCCTCTCCTCAGTGCAAAACACATGAATGCCCGCATGGAGATTGCTAAAAAACACCTAAAGGACTCCAAGATGGTGAGAAATAAGATTCTCTGGTCTGATGAGACCAAGATTGAACTTTTTGGCCCTTATTCTAAGCGGTATGTGTGGAGAAAGCCAGGCACTGCTCATCACCTGTCCAATACAGTCCCAAAAGTGAAGCATTGCGGTGGCAGCATCATGCTGTGGGGGTGTTTTTCAGCTGCAGACAGGACGACTGGTTGCAATCGAGGGAAAGATGAATGCGGCCAAGTACAGGGATATCCTGGACAAAAACCTTCTCCAGAGTGCTCAGCACCTTAGACTGGGCCGAAGGTTTACCTTCCTACAAGACAATGACCCTAAGCACACAGCTAAAATAACGAATAAGTGGCTTCACAACAACTCCGTGATTGTTCTTGAATGGCCCAGCCAGAGCCCTGACTTAAACCCAATTGAGCACCTCTGGAGAGACCTAAAAATGGCTGTCCACCAACGTTTACCATCCAACCTGACAGAACTGGAGAGGATCTGCAAGGAGGAATGGCAGAGGATCCCCAAATCCAGGTGCGAAAAACTTGTTGCATCTTTCCCAAAGACTCATGGCTGTATTAGATCAAAAGGGTGCTTCTACTAAATACTGAGCAAAGGGTCTGAATACTTAGGACCATGTGATATTTCAGTTTTTCTTTTTTAATAAATCTGCAAAAATGTCAACAATTCTGTGTTTTTCCGGCAATATGGGGTGCTGTGTGTACATTAATGAGGAAAAAAGTGAACTTAAATGATTTTAGCAAATGGCTGCAATACAACAAAGAGTAAACAATTTAAGGGGGTCTGAATACTTTCTGTCCTCACTGTATATGTACAGACCGTATATACTGGAGTAAAAGCCGACCAGAATATAAGCCAAGGCACCTAATTTTATCACAAAAAACTGTGAAAAATTATTGACTCGAGTAGAAGCCTAGAGTGAGAAATGCGCAGCTACTGTGGAAGTGGAAAAGAGGGTCAACAATGCCCATTTGCATGCCTCACTGTGCCCATTTGCAGCCATAGGTCCCCCGAACTTCAAACTCGGTAGTTAAGGGTTCCTAGATGCCCCCTAGCTGCAGCCAAAATTTGGGGTCTCTGGACCCAAAAGGTCCCGAAATGACATTGCTGCAGATGGACACAGTTGACCGACTTTGGGGCCCCGTATCTCGGGGGCACTTGGCGCTAGGAACCCCAAATTTAGAGTGCAAACCCAGTGGAATTTGCACTACAACATATCCAAAGCTGGGGTTCCTAGCACCAAGTGTCCCTGAGATACAGGGCCCCAAAATCGGTGAATGTCAAGCACTTTTCTGCAGCAGAGAATGACATTTTCTGAACCGACTTTGGGGCTCCGTATTTTGGGGCCTCTTGGAGCTAGGAAACCCAGCTTTGGATATGTTGTTGTGCTAGTTCCACTGGGTTTGCACACCAAATGCTTATGCTTTTGCATAAGCATTTGACACAGTTCCCCACACATGGCTAATAATGTAAAGTCTATAAGCTTAGAAAATTTTATTTGTAAATGGATAGAAAAGAACAGGCTAAAACATTTTCAGAGTAGAAATTAATGATTCATACTAATGGTATGCTCCAAAGTTCTGTGTAGGGACGCCTACTGTCTAACATATTTACAAACAATATACAACCCCAATTCCAAAAAAGTTGGGATGCCATGTACAATATACATAAAAAGAGAATGCAATGATTTCCATCAGACGTGAGTAGAGGAGAGCCGATCGGCATCTCTTAACGGAGGGGGGGGGGGGGTCTGCGTTCATTGTTTGTCAACGCAGCCCCCACACAGACGCCCACACTGGACCACCAGGGATGCCGACCACACATGGATGACTAGGTATGCCCCCCCATGGCCACCAGGGATATCAGTGCCCAATATATGCCAGTGCCCACTAATGCCCGTCCAAGTGCACCCCCATCAGTGGCCGTCTAGTGCAGCCCCATCAGTGCAGCCTCATCAGTGCCCATCCAGTGCAGGAGAAGACTAACTCATTTACAAAATTTTATAACAAACAAAAAAATATATAGTTTTTCCAAAATTTTGGGTCTTTTTTTATTTGTTGCGCAAAAAATAAAAACCCCAGCAGTCAAATACCACCAAAAGAAAGCTCTATTTGTGAGAACAAAATGATAAAAAAATTTGTTTGCGTACAGTGTAGCATGACCGCGCAATTGTCATTCAAAGTGAGACTGCGCTGAAAGCTGGCCTGGGCAGGAAGGGGGTGTAAGTGCCTGGTATTGAAGTGGTTAAGCTGAGAAAATGTACCATTTTAAGAAAAAAAAAAACAAACAGACCTTTACAGCATGTTTACAGAGAAGTGGGATGCTACATTGTGGTAAACATGGCCCTGTCCCGACTTTTTTGCAATTGGGGGTTATACTTTGTCAGCTTTTTGCTGCCGTCTCAACCTATTTGAGAGGTGTTGCTGCCATCAATTACAACATGGGGAGTCAATGATGAAGAAGAATCTGGGTGTTCTGATAGATCATAGACTTAAAGTAGCTGTAAAGCCTTAAGGTTTTTTTACCTTCATGCAGCCAGTGAGGAGGGAGGTATAGGATTGTGTATATGGAGGTTTTCTATTTGTTTGTTTTTTCTACTGATTGAACTAGATTAACTTTTTCCTTTTTCTAACTAGGAAACTATGCATGTGCCATGATCTTCTCATATGCATGATCTGAGGGAGCATCTCACCTTAATAAGGCAGTAATGTATATCTATATAAGGTAGCAATAAGATAAGGCAGTAATGTACATCTAGAATAGTGCTCATAAGTTTACATACCCTGGTAGAAGTTATGATTTCTTAGCCATTTTTCAGAGAATATGAATGACAACACAAACTTTTTTCACTCATGGTTAGTGTTTGGCTGAAGCCATTTATTATCAATCAACTGTTTACTCTTTAAATCATAACGGCAACAGAAACTACCCAAATGACCCTGATCAAAAGTTTACATACCCCAGTTCTTAATACTGTGTATTGCCCCCTTTAACATCAATGACAGCTTGAAGTCTTTTGTGGCATTTGTGGATAAGGTTCTTCATCTTCTCAGATGGTAAAGCTGCCCATTCCTCTTGGCAAAAAGCCTCCATTTCCTAGAAATTCTTGGGCTGTCTTGCATGAACTGCACATCTGAGATCTCCCCAGAGTGGCTCAATGATATTGAGGTCAGGAGACTGAGATGGCCACTCCATAATCTTCACTTTATTCTGCTGTAGCCAATGACAGGTCGACTTGGCCTTGTGTTTTGAAACATTGTCATGTTGGAATGTCCAAGTACGTCCCATGCGCAGCTTCCTGGCCGATGTATGCAAAAGTTCCTCCAGTATTTTTTGATAGCATACTTGCATTCATCTTGCCAACAATTTTGACCAAATTTCTTGTAGCTTTGTAACTCACACATCCCCAAAACATCAGAGATCCACCTCCGTACCTTTCATCATAGGCCTGGTTTACTCCTTTGCAAATGTAGCATTTATGGTTGTGGAAAAAAAGCTTAATTTTGGTCTCATCACTCCAAATGACTTTGTGACAGAAGGTTTGAGGCTTGTCTGTGTAGTTTGGCATATTGTAAGTGGGATACTTTGTGGCATTTGCATAGTAATGGCTTTCTTCTGGCGACGACCATGCAGCCCATCTTTCTTCAAGTGCCTCCTTATTGTGCATCTTGAAACAGCCACACTACATGTTTTCAGAGAGTCCTGTATTTCACCTGAAGTTATTAGTGGGTTTTTCTTTGCATCCCAAACAATTTTCCTGACAGTTGTGGCTGAAATTTTAGTTGGTCTACATGACTGTGGTTTGGTTTCAACAGAACCCCTTATTTTCCACTTCTTGATTAGAGTTTGAACACTGTTGATTGGCATTCTCAATTCCTTGGATATCTTTTGATAGCCCTTTCCTGTTTTTTTACAGATCACCTACCTTTTCCCGCAGATCCTTTGACAATTCTTTTGCTTTCCCCATGACTCAGAATCCAGAAACGTCAGTACAGCACTGGATGAAAGATGCAAGGGTCTGTCAGGAGTCCAGAAACTCATTGACCTGTTATACACACACACTAATTACAAGCAAACAGATCACAGGTAAAGATGGTTACTTTTAATAGCAATTCAAAACGCTTTGTGTCAACTTGTGTGCATGTTATTAGGCCAAAAATCACCAGGGTATGTAAACTTTTGATCAGGGTCATTTGGGTAGTTTCTGTTGCCATTATGATTTAAAAAGAGTAAACACAGTTGATTGATAATAAATGGCTCCAGCCAAACACTAACCATGAGTGAAAAATGTTTTTGTGTTATTCATATTCTCTGAAAAATGGCCAAGATATCATAAATTCTGCCAGGGTATGTAAACTTATGAAATATAATAAAATACTGCGCCAACCCCAAAGTTGAGAAGCCAACACAACAATAAGACTGATTGTGAACAAATGTGTAATTAAAAGTGTAGCGCTAAGAGTAAATGAACATGACACCTTATGAAAGGGGTTATGTATTCTGAGAATATATAGTAATCAGTTTCTTGTAGTGGAGAGTACAGAGTAAATATAAAAGTGCCTTCAACTTCCAAGGCAATGGAGAGAAAGGGGGGGGGGGGGGCTACTCTTGCCAAAAGTAGTGGACCCAACTCACCATACCATGGTGGATCTATCAGGCATGGAAACGGAGATGTAGAGTCAGGCTGCCGGGAAGAGCCATGCGATCGCCTCGTCTGTAGTCTGATGGAAATCCAGAGAAGCCAGATTGTGAAGATGGATGGAACTCAGCAGGCAATGGCAAATGCAGCTCTCCAAATACGTCTCCTCCAAACATAGGTGTATATTCAAGGCATAAAAAAGAGAGGGCCTCCACATAGCGTAAATCCAATGATGGAATTTATTAAAATAAAAATATCCAAACGAAAGAATATCAAAAAATAAAAAACGGTTCAATTGAACAGTAGAGACAGCGCAGTATGAGATGGCTTGGACCAGCGTGTTAACCATATGCGTTTCGTCTGCAAAGACATCAACTCGCGTAGGGTTAACACGCTGGGCCAAGTCATCTCATACTGACCACCAGGTCTCTGTTTCCATGCCTGATAGAGCCACCACCGTATGGTGAGTTGGGTCCACTACTTTTGGTAAGAATACCCCCCCGTTTTCTCTCCATTTCCTTGGAAGGTGAAGGCACTCCCGGGTGTATCTATCCATTGCCCATATGTCTATTTAAGAGACTGTCTGGCATCTCTAGCAACAGTGAGCTTTCAGCCGTTGCTGCTCACTTTGGATGTTTTTATGGACTATTATATGTAAACTTATGAGCACAACTGTATATAAAATATATCATGTACTATTAACTGCTTCGCGCTCCTTTGCTCAAACACAATGTACTGACAGTATGGGGGAAATTTACTAAAATGAGTGCACACAGAATCTGGTGTAGCTGTGTATAAGAACCAATCAGCTTCTAATGTCAGCTTGGTCAATTAAGCTTTGACAATAAAACCTAGAAACTGACTTACCATGCACAGTTGCACTAGATTCTGTGTGCATCAGTTTTAGTAACTCTCCCCCGCTGCGTATTGGTCTACTACAATCATGAACAAAAAAAACATACCTGATAAGTGTCCTGAGAAACCACAGTGGCTTCATCCCATACTGCACTGATCTGGGCTTTCACAGATTTTCCTGCTGCATCCATCACCTTAACTTTTGGAGAACTAACGTACACAGAAACCACAGACAAACGCTCTTGATCGAGAGGATTAAAGACTGCGATGGGTCTGTAAGACATAATAAATTGTAACTTTTTTTTTTTTAAAGTTTAAGTGTTCTACTTTAAAGAAGGTAAAACAAAGTTGTGCTGGGAAAAACCCCCCATAAAAGTGGAAGCCCCAACCAGAATGGGTTAGTAGTATCAGTGTACAGTAGAAACACAGCGTACACTGTATTAAGTTATCTATACGACCTGATTGTGCAATCTCATTTAGATCTTCCACCAACTATGTAGTGCAAGGGCCTGTCTGAGTGAATATAGATTGATAGGGGGGATTAGGTGTTCCCTCCTAACATATAGTTTTGGTAAACCTAAGGGAGATTGTACAGATTGTGTAGTGTATGGCCACCAGTAGCAAAAAAAAAAAAAAAAGGATCTTTAACAAAGCAGTCAAGTTATAAATATACCTTACATGGACCAATACTGCAAATGTATTATGGGATACTATGTACACTGAGTGCACAAATCAACAAGGATGAATGTGTTTTGTTAAATCAGGCTAACAAAGCAAACAGAATATTGGCATGCATTAAATAGGGGATTAACTCCAGGGATAAAGCGATGATTCTCCCACTCTACAAGACTTTGGTCCGGCCTTACCTGGACTATGCTGTCCAGTTCCGGGCACCAGTCCTCAGGAAGGATGACTGGAAATGGAGCGAGTACAAAAAAGGGCAACAAAGCTAATAAAGGGTCTGGAGGATATTAGTTATGAAGAAAGGTTGCGAGCATTGAACTTATTCTCTCTGGAGAAGAGACGTGTGAGAGGAGATAGGATTTCAATTTACAAACACCGTACTGGTGACCACACAATAGAGATAAAACTTTTTTGCGGAAGGGAGTTTAACCACTTGCCGCCCGCCATATAATAGAACGAAAGTGGTTTCAATACCCTGACTGGGCGTCATATGACGTCCTCAGGATATTAAGCCGATGCGCGCCCCCGGGGACGCGCATTGTGATGATCGTTGTTGCGGTGTGTCAGTCTGACACACCGCAACTCCGATCTAGGTAAAGAGTTTCTGACGGAGACTCTCTACCACATGATCAGCCATGTCCAATCACGGCTGATCACGATGTAAAAAGGAAGAGACGGTTATCGGCTTTTAATCATTCGCATCTGACAGACGCGAGTAGAGGGGAGACGATCGGCTGCTCTCCTGACGGGGGGGGGTCTGTGCTGATTGTTTATCAGCACAGCCCCCCTCGGATCCCGCCCAGGACCACCATCATGCCGCCCAGGACCACCAGGATGCTCATCCACACTAGACCACCAGGTATGCCCCCCCAGACCCCCAGGGAAATACCAATTTGTGCCCAGGCAGCTGCCAATCAATACCCAGGCAGCTGCCAATCAGTGCCCACTCAATGCCTACCACTGCCAGTGCCATCAGGGATGCCCAGTGCCGCCTATCAGTGCCCAGCAGTGCCGCCTATCAGTGCCACCCATAAGAACCCATCTTTGCAGCATTTCAGTGCCCATCAGTGTCGCCTATCAGTGCCCACCAGTGCCGCCCATGAGTGCCTATCTGTGCCGCCTACCAGTGCCCATCAGTGCCGCATATCAGTGCCTGTTCATTGGTGCCACATCATCGGTGCCGCGTTATCAGTGCCCATCAGTGAAAGAGAAAACTTACTTATTTACAACATTTTATAACAGAAACAAAAGCAAAACTTTTATTTTTTTCGAAATTTTCAGTATTTTTTTATTTGTTTATCAAAAAATAAAAACCGCAGAGGTGATCAAATACCACCAAAAGAAAGATCTATTTACGGGAACAAAATGATAAAAAAAAAAAAAAAAAAAAAAAAAAAACTTAGTTTAGTTACAGTGATGGATGACCGCGCAATTGTCATTCAAACTGCGACAGTGCTGAAACCTGAAAATTGGTCTGGGCAGGAAGGTGTATAAGTGCCCTGTATTCAAGTGGTTAATAAGACACGTGGCCACTCACTAAAATAATAAGAAAAGAGGTTTAACCTTAAACTGCGTAGAGTGTTCTTTACTGTAAGAGCGGCAAGGATGTGGAATTCCCTTCCACAGGCAGTGGTCTTAGCAGGGAGCATCGATAGCACCTGAACGTCCGCAACATGCAGGGATATACAATGTAATACTGACATATAATCACACACATAGGTTGGACTTGATGGACTTGTGTCTTTTTTCAAGCTCACCTACTATACTATGCAACGCCTAAAATTCCAAACTGATGCCAAATAGATGTTTTGTTTTGGATGATGGACTTGTGTCTTTTTTCAACCTCCCCTACTATACTATGCAACGCCTAAAATTCCAAACTGATGCCAAATAGAATGTTTTGTTTTGGATGAAACAAATAAAACAGATTGTAAGCAGTTTTGAAATCTTGAGAACCAAGGAAATGTTAGACATTTAAGTAATGATCGTTGACACTACTAACATTAGGTATATAGTCAAATAATTCATGCAGTTTTTTTCCAGCTCAGTCTAGCATTTAGAGGTGTTGGTCCTTTTTCCCAAAAGGATGTTTAGTCAAAAGAACATCAAAGCATAACACCACTGAGAGGTAGAAAACAAATTGTGTATACTTGATTGATGAGCAGGGGAGCATCAATATACCGCTCCTAAAGTGGTTCAAAGAAGCTGCTTGCAGGACTTTTTTTTTTTACACCCTGCCAGCGCAGCGCCCAGTGTTAAAGCACTCGGGCTTTCACACTGGGATTGTAGATGAGGAATTTTTTAGGCGCTTTACATGTGCTATTTTTAGTGCTAAAGCGCCTGAAAAATGCCTCCAGTGTGAAAGGGGTCTAAGGTTCTTTCATTGGAAGATGGACCAACATCTGACTGCCAAATCACATTTCAAAAATGTTTAATCGGGTTCATATTGTCTTAAGAGACGTTTATTCATCCGATTTTTTTCCTAGTGTACACAATCCATAGTTCAGATATATTTAGGATATTAAATTTAGATGAATATTAAAGACAGTAAAGAAAATGGAACAAACTATTGATTATGATGGTTTGGGGTACAATACATGGTGAACCGTCATTTGAATGGCAAATCGTGTCAGCATTTTTGCAATTACTGGCATTATTTACTGAGAATTGTATTTTGGTAAATGTTTTTTTTTTTTTTTTTTTTTTTTTTTTTAATTCCAGTGAACCATGATTTACAGGAATATTTCCATAAAACATTTACTGAGCTTGGAGTTCTGACCTGTTCCATCACCAGAAATAAAGAAGACATGGGGGAAACACATTTTCAGTAAAGATCTAATACCAATCAAATCAGCAAATGTAGAAATCAACATAGCCAATATGAAGTTGAACCTATGCGATAATTTTTTTAAAATTCTGATAGCTGAAAGTATTTTGAAGGCAATAGGTGGGAACAATAAAATGATGGCATGTTGTGTAAATACTATGTATGTATTAAATTGAAAAGCGACTTAAATGATTTTCCAGTGCTAGTAAAAGAAGTACAACTGTACGATCTCCAAATTGCCACTGCTGTGAAAAATGAGTTTGAGCACTGAAATACCAGCCAGCTGACATAACACTTCTATACAAGACTGGCACACTGGCTACCTTTGATGGGCAACAAATCAGGGCTTCTACCTCACAAAAAGCCTAAGCAAAAAAGGTGGCAGTGAGGGCAATGACTGATAAAAACCAGTGTTTTTTTTTTTTTAAAAAAAGCAATTTGGAAAAGCCAAATACTTCACTACTTATGGTCTGCTTAAAACTCCTAATTTAGGATGCAAACGTATAAACAAAATTTTAAATCCACAATACATTAATCAGATCAAAACAAAATTAGGCTTGTAGCGAGAAGGACTACAAAAGTGTGACTGGAATCATAGTTCTGTAATGAATTGAGATTCCTTATTTTTGAATGTATGCTAAACACATAATACATTTTTTTTTTATTGAAAATAAGGAGAAAGCTGATTTTCAGCCCAATTAATAGCTTAAATGCACTCACCTCGGATGGCCTGTGACTTTAATAACTGTCTTTTGTGGTAATGCATCCTGAGCTTTCTGTACTTCATCCTATAATATGAAAAACAGGATGAATGCTAAATGCAACTCTGAGAGCCTATTTATTAATGATTATTTGTAGTCTCTAGATATATTGCATAACACTTGTTTATATTGAAAAAAGATTGTTATCTAGAGAGCAGCCGTTTCATATGGCAAAAATAAAAATAAATGAACGGTCATAAACAGGTCTAGCAATAACAGAAAAGTACAACGTACAATTCAGTTTTAAAATGTGCCCCTGTGGCTCATTAGGTAACAAATGTTCAATATATTTCACCTATACTGTATGTCAGTATTTCTCAAATCCAACCCTATGGTACCACCCAACAGATCAACAGTTTAACCCTAAATCACCCAAGATAAAAGAAATACCTGTACACATTTTACAGCTTAAGGCCCAACTCCTTTTTTTAGGAAGAGTTAACATTTCTGCATTCATTGGGGAGATCTGTCCCTGTGACATCAGTACAAGAAATAATGGGAGGGGGTGGGTGTCAGTTGGAAAGAGGCATTGGTAGCTACATTAAAATAATTGTCAAATGTTCTAACATTTTTGTTCACTCTTCAATTTTTTTTCTGATTTTGCCTGTGTTGCCATTGGATAGATTCCCAATTGTATCCTGTCCTAACATGATGTAAGGGAAAGTCTCCCTAACAGGGACACCTGAAAGAGGCCGTAACCTGCTGCCCTGCTCTAAATATAACGTTGGACTTGAGCTTTAAATAGCTTTGCTGAACTCTGAAAAAACGTCTTCTTTTCAGATGAAATGAGAGAACCTTATAAGTCTTATGCCCCGTACACACGGTCGGATTTTCCGACGGAAAATGTGCGATCGGAGCGTGTTGTCGGAAATTCCGACCGTGTGTGCGCTCCATCAGACTTTTTCCATTGGATTTTCCGACACACAAAGTTTGAGAGCAGGCTATAAAATTTTCCGACAACAAAATCCGTTGTCGGAATTTCCGATCGTGTGTACACAAATCCGACGCACAAAGTGCCACGCATGCTCAGAATAAATAAAGAGATGAAAGCTATTGGCTACTGCCCTGTTTATAGTCCTGACATATGTGTTTTACGTCACCGCGTTCAGAATGATCGGATTTTCTGACAACTTTGTGTGACCGTGTGTATGCAAGACAAGTTTGAGCCAACATCCGTTGGAAAAATTCCATGGATTTTGTTGTCGGAATGTCCGATCAATGTCCGACCGTGTGTACGGGGCATTACTGTGTCCTGCATTGGGAAGATTTCCTCTTGCTTACTGCCCTAGTAGCTGCAACTATCCCAAGAAGTGAGGAAAATCTTTCAAATTAGGCAGGGACAATAAATACTTTACAGGGGACCCAAGTCTTACAATCTATACTAAAAAATAGGTTTAGATTGGTCTGTGTCACTTGGAGAGATTTATGTCCAGGAAATGAGAGAAAAGTATCCAAAACGTGAACAGAGACAGCAATAACAGTTTGACAAATGTTTTAACCCCCATATCCTATCAGCTGTAAAAAAAAAAAAAAAAAAAAAAAAAAAAAAGAGACCATTTCTAAATGAAAAACTACAGGCATATCTGAAGGGTTAATACTTTCACTCCCCCGCCCCAAGGCCACTACCACCAATGCCATCCATCTCCAAGGTTTTCATGAAATAAGTTTACTAAAACACAGTTTGGCCATACCAATGGCTCCGACTGCTCTCAGTTTCATGCGAGACCAGGAAGAGAGCCAGGCACAGTACTACTTGAGAGGGTTCAGGCAAGTGTTTTTTTTTTTTGGAGGGAGGAGGGGGGATATGGTGGTGCGGATTGGAGAGAATCTTTTTGAGTTTATAACCACTTTAAGGCTGATATGTGAAATTATGGATATTTATCTTCCATCTATAACAACTAACCCACCATAATGAAGAATGGAGTAGAGGGGTTATAGCTGTACATGTCTTTATTCTTCAGAATAAGAAGATGTGCTGAATCTACTATCACTCTCTTCAGGTTGAGCAGCGAGTGGTAAAGCCTGTGCATTTAAACAAAAATATAGGTAAAAATTTAACAAGCAACACAATGACATACAAACAATAAATTAGGCTGAATGGTGTCACCAGGACACCCAATGTCCCACTATGACAGTAATATTATAGTAAATTTAACATTTAAAAATATTAGTTACCATTGTCTGGTCTCTCTAAAGCAGCCTTGCTTACTTGGTGCCATTTTCCTCCTTTAAATACAAGTCACATGTACATGTACAAGTCACATGTACAGAACAGAGGAAGAACAGAGGAAGGGGGATCTGGTTGTATAGAATAATGGCCAACTCCCCTGCTATACTTTGGCAGCTGCCAAATTCAGCCTTAACATTACATGCAGTAAGTGCTGAACTGTAAATGAACATAAATTAGACACTGCTCGAGCCCTGCATAATGGTGACTGATATCTCCTCCAACCAAAAAGTATGTTTAAGCATTACTTTATTGATGGAAAAAACAAAAAAAAACAAAACAAAACAAGGATAGGGGGCTTACTCATATTTTAGACGTAAAGCTCAACCCCAGCATTGTGGAGCAGCAACGGATTCACAACAAAAAGTCTTTAGGGAACAGCATGGAGAGGAGGCGAGTAGTAGGAAAAGAAGAGTTTGTCTTATAAGCAACTGTGCCAAGGTGAACAAGCACATACATATTCTTAAAAAGCAGTTTCATAGTATTAAAACAAGCTAAGGCCCCTTTCACACTTGTGCGACTTGGGACTGCAAAGTCGCATGGCAAGTTGTACCCCGTGATTTCCAATGAGTACCATTCATATCTGTGCGACTTCAAGTCGCACCAACTTCAAAGTAGTCCCTGTACTACTTTGGTCAGACTTTGATGCGAGTTACACAAGCATTCCCTGAAATCACGGCGGCAAAGTCACGGTAGTGTAAAAGGGGCCTTACACTGACCCCTAAAGAGCATGTACTACGATGTAATTAATTTTCATAGATCTTTAAAGATCACAAAAGAGACTCTAAAGACTGGTTTTAGTAAACTTCTTTTAAGTTAGAAGCACCCCTTGTAATTTAAAAGTGATAGGATCTGTTGGTTCAGTGCTTTTGCTGTAAATTTCTCCACGTTGCTTATACTTTAAGAAGGTGAATGAGGGCTTTTTTTTATGTAAATACAATATAATTAATAGTTAATTGCAATCAAAATCATAGCAAGTTTTCCAGGGAGTATACCCTTGTGACCAGATAAAGGAACCTTTGCTTTGGGAGCTTGCCATAATATCCAATATTGGTAGCTACTAAAGCTAGTATTCTCAATTACTTAACCCATTTTGCCCCCCCAAAAAAAAAAAAAATACACAAAAAAACAAAACATGCCTTTTAAAAGAAAACCACACAGTATCTTCAGTGACTACACATTGGAGTAGATTTATTAAAACTAAAGTGTGCAAAATCGGTTGCAGCTGTGAATGGTAGCCAATCAGCTTCTAACTTCAGCTTGTTCAATTAAGCTTTGACAAAAAAAAAAAAAAATACACAAGCTGGAAGCTGATTGGTTTCGATGCAGAGCTGCACCAAATTGTGCACTCTCCAGTTTAAGTAAATCAACCCCAGTGCGTTTTATTGAAATATTCACCTGAAAATAATTTTTGGCGATACACTTACATTCTTGCTGTTCCATATTTTAATTACTGCAATTCATATACATATTTTCCCTCTAGTGGCTTATCTGTATATCAGCTTCTATAGGTTATTTGTATTGACACACTGAATTGGGGACACCATGAAGTGGTCATGGAGATTTTCCATAAAATTTCCAAAATGAAGGATGAGATTGTGCTTTTAAATTTTTTGTCTAACAACTTCATTATTTGGAAAGAGCTCTTGGATCCACCCATTATGGATTTTGCCAGTTAAGCCTCATACACACGATAGGACTTGTTTGTGTTTGTATTGCATACGCACGGCAGAATTTTTTCAGCCAACTTTCACCAAATCACGCGGTTTTTCAGCTCTTTACCACCACCTGTTGGTCAACTGCTGTATTGTTATCGGACATTGTGTCAAATTTGGCCCTTTTTAATTGGTGAGATTGACACCTAGCGAGCCGGGTTCACACTGGTGTGGGGATCCGACTTGAATCCCCGCCAATGCCAGGCACTGTGTTTGGTATGAATCTTGAGGGGGAACTCCACGCCAAATTTTAAATTAAAAAACGGCATGGGTTCCCCTCCAGGGGCAGGTCTGATATGGATTTTAAAGGGAACCCCTACGCCGAAAATACGGCGTGGGGGTCCCCTCATAATCCATACCAGACCCTTATCCGAGCACGCAGCCTGGCCGGTCAGGAAAGGGGGTGGGAACAAGCGAGCGCCCTCCCCTCCTCCTGAACCGTACCAGGCCACATGCCCTCAACATGGGGGGTGGGTGCTTTGGGTGAGGGGGGCGCCCTGTGGCCCCCCCACCCAAAGCACCTTGTACCCATGTTGATGAGGACAAGGGCCTCTTCCTGACAACCCTGGCCATTGGTTGTCGGGGTCTGCGGGCGAGAGGCTTATTGGAACCCGGGAGCCCCCTTTAATAAGGGGCCCCCCAGATCCTGGTCCCCCACCCTATGTGAATGAGTATGGAGTACATTTTACCCCTACCCATTCACCTAGGGAAAAAAAGTGTGAATAAAAAAAAACACTACACAGGTTTTTAAAGTAATTTATTAGGCAGCTCCGGGGGCTTCTTCAGACTTCAGGGGTTTCTCCAGCCTCTTCTCCCGGTGTCCGGAATCTTCTCCCCTCTCTCTGGCGTCTTCTCCTGTTGTCTGGTTCTTCTACCGGCTCCTCCGCTATCTTCTGCCGCTCTTTTGCTAGCGGTAGCCCGGACTTCTGCGTCGTCTTCTTCCCCCTTCTCTTCTTCCGATGTTGACACAACGCCCTCTCCCTTTGTAATGCTGTCTGGGCGGAAGATGCCGGAGAGACCCTCGAAGTTGGGAAGAAGACCCCCGAGAGACCCCCGAATTTGGAAGAAGACTCCGGAGCTGCCTAATAAATTACTTTAAAAACCTGTGTAGTGTGTTTTTTTTTTATTGACACTTTTTTCCCCTAGGTGAATGGCTAGGGGTACGATGTACCTATACTCATTCACATAGGGTGGGGGGGGCGGGATCTGGGGGCTCCCTTATAAAAGGGGGCTCCCGGATTCCGATTTAGCCCCTCGCCCGCAGACCCAGACAACCAACGGCCAGGGTTGTCGGGAAGAGGCCCTTGTCCTCATCAACATGGGGACAAGGTGCTTTGGGGTGGGGGGGCAGGGCGCCCCCCTCCCCCAAAGCACACACCCCCGATGTTGAGGGCATGCGGCCTGGTACGGTTCAGGAGGGGGGGCGCTCGCTCGTCCCCACCCCCTTTCCTGACCGGCCGGGCTGCATGTTCAGATAAGGGTCTGGTATGGATTTTGGGGGCCCCCAGGCCGGTTTTTCGGTGTAGGGGGTTCCCCTTAAAATCCATACCAGACCGAAGGGCCTGGTATTCCCCCAGAGGGGAATTCCCTCTCGCACCTGCCGCAGTAGGAAAATGTGTTTTTCCTATTGCAGCCAGCACGAGATGTACAGTACCCCGACGCCGAGAACCAGATTCTCGTGGCTCCGTACTGTAGTTTGTACAAAAGTCCGATGGTTTTGTGTACACATGATCGGACTTTGCTCCATCGGACTTTTGTTGCCGGAAAGTCTGTGCGTTCCCACAGCCAACAAAAGTCCGATGGAAACAGAAAAAGTTTGTCCGATGGAGCGTACACACAGCTGGATGTTGCTCCAAAACAGCTAATTTGCATGTTTGTTGTCAAAAAGTCCAATCATGTGTACGGGCCTTTAGACATAATCTGGCTACAGATGGATAGAAAATGTGGCTGGCTCAGTATGAACTGGTCAAATTGCGATCCATCCTTAACCGTTCCCTTGAATGTGTGGGATGAAGACATCAGTTCCTTTTTTTTTCATTTAGCCTGCTGGGTGAATGAAACAAAACTGAGTTTAAGTATTTAGCATTTTTCCTTTTTGGTTGTATATCATGGAGTGTGGTATGCATCATTTGTAAAGGACCCCTGTAGTGTGGTCAGGACCACTGAGATAAGATAAGCCACAGATAGGGAGTTATATATTTAGTCGTATTAAAAAATTTGCATTTAAAAAGTATCTAAACCTCAATAAACTTTTCTTGTGTGGTCTCTTTTTGTCTGGTAAACTTACTACTGTAAGAGTTTTGTTATGTGTGGCTCACAAAATCCAAAACATACTTGTTGATCCAGCCAGAACTTTTGTGGGTTAACTTTATATGCTCTCCCAGCCTGTGCTGCACTTCTACCAGTTACATTGTACCCAGCTCTCTTGGACTACAAAACCAACGCCCTCTAAGGTTTGGAGAAAGGGGGAAAAAAATGCAGCCACCTACTACATATTTTTTTAACTGGGTAGGCAAACATTTCTGTAAACTTTTTTAGTTCTAGGATATACTATTCTTAATCACAAAGCATGATCTTCCGATCTACCAATATCTTTAATATCTATTAAACAAAAACAAGTGCTAAAAGTGCTGCAAGAAGATGCTGCCAACCTTCTTGTAAAAGAATATTACATTTTATTTGTAAGAGTACCAATTGTATTTACCTTGTGCCATAATCCACCACCACCCAGTCTTTTGCTGTTCCAGTGATGGCATCATGGTGCTGAAAAAGTCCCAAATTTCTCCTGGCTTCTGTTAGTAATTTATAATGTTCTGTCGATGGAAAAGGTGACAGTTTGTGGTTTCTCTGAGCTTGCACAATAGCTAGAGAATACAGTATTTCTGCAGATCTGAAAGTGAAAGTATAATATAAGTAAACATTTGTCTCCTATTGTCACACATCTCAGAAGTAAGGCCTCAGCTTCTCTCTGCTGTGGTGCACGATGCTGAATTTGGCAGGGTGAAAGAATGAGCAATGCTGAACTTTTATTTTTTCCTTAAGTTTTATCATTACAAAGTAAATCTGATGAAAAGTATGTATAACCTTTAGAGATCTACTGTATGCATTCAAATTACCTGTCATTTTAAAATTGAAGGCATAGGACTGCCAAGACACAGGGGCAAGATGCTCATGCAAAATGTGCCATTAGAACAAAAAGTATGCATATACAAGGTTGCAGCATTACAAATGGGCCGTTATACATTCATCGAAAATGGTAACAAAAAATAAAAACACACACACACACACACACACACACTGAAAAGTGCAGAAACCAATCATGACCACATTTAAACATTTACCGTATATACTCGAGTATAAGTCGAATTTTTCAGCACATTTTTTTGTGCTGAAAGTGCCCCCCTCGACTTATACTCGAGTCAAGCACTTTTCTGCAGCAAAAAATTTCATTTTCCGAACCGACTTTGGGGCCCCGTATCTCAGGGCCACTTGGTGCTAGAAACCCCAAATTTGGTATGCAAACCCAGGGGACCTAGTACCACAACATATCCAAATCTGAAGTTCCTAGCACTAAGTGGCCCTGAGATACGGGGCCCCAAAATCGGTTCGGAAAATGTCATTCTCTGCTGCAGAAAAGTGCTTGACATTTTCTGAACTGAATTTGGGTCCCCATATCTCAGGGCCACTTGGTGCTAAGAACCCCAAATTTGGTGTGAATACTTAGTGGAATTGGTACCATAACATATCCAAAGCTGGGGTTCCTAGCACCAAGTGGCCCTGAGATACGGGGCCCCAAAACTGGTTTGGAAAATGTCATTCTCTGCTGCAGAAAAGTGCTTGACATTTTCTGAACTGATTTTTGGGGCCCTGTATCTCAGGGCCACTTGGAGCTAGTAACCCCAGCTTTGGAAATGTTATGGTGCTAGTTCCACTGGGTTTGCACACCAAATTTGGGGTTCTTAGCACTAAGTGGCCCCGAAATACGGGGCCCCAAATTCGGTCAACTATGTCTATCTGCAGCAATGTCATTTCGGGACCCTTTGGGTTCAGAGACCCCAAATTTTGGCTGCAGCTAGGGGGCATCTAGGAACCCTTAACTACCGAGTTTGAAGTTCAGGGGACCTATGGCTGCAAATAGGCACAGTGAGGCATGCAAATGGGCACAGTGATGCTGCAAATGGGCATTGTTGACCCTCTTTTCCACTTACAGTATCTGTGCATTTCTCACCCTCGTCTTATACTCGGGTCAATAAGTTTTTCCCATTTTTTTTGTGGTAAATTAGGGCCTCGACTTATACTCGGAACGACTTATACTCGAGTATATACGGTATCTCATCTGACTATAGAAAACTGAAGTGCGGTTGCTGTCGTTTACTGAGCTTTTTACACGTGTTTTGCGTTGCCTTATTAATGAATGCAGGATTTCCTTTATAGCTAAATACTGTGTATCTTTAACATGAACCTGTATGAACACTGAGCCATAACACTAAACTGTTTACCAAGCAGCAATAAGTATGAAGATGGACTTTTCATTCCATCCTACATCTCTCCAGTGGGGAACCCACTGCTAACTCCTTTTCACCACATTAAAAAAAAAAAAAGACAAGCCCACCCTTACATTTACGCCATAATACAATGCAAAGTGCCAGAGCCCTCTCTCAGTATGTTTAAAGAGTAACTCCACTTTGTTGAGAAAAAACACAATCCTCTGGGTGACAAATGTACATTGCAAGGATTTTAACAAACTTTGTTGCACAAACTACCCGCTTCTGCTCTCAGGGAATAGCTCTTTGATAGATCATGTTTTGTGCAGGACTGATTCTGAATAAGAATGCCTTTTTTCGTTCTTGATCAGTTGATGCACTTGCAATGCTCTTATGAGGAAATTGGCAGTGTCTGCATTCCTTTAGAAGTGATTAACCCTTTTGGTGAGATACTCCTAAACTGAAATGTTTGCTGCGGAGGTCTAAAACATGGCTTGTATCTTAGCGCAGACTTCTGGGAAAATCAGTGAGCTGAGCACACAAGAATGAAATGACATCTGAGGATGTTCTGTACAATAACTGTGTACAAAACACCTTTAGGTTGCCATATTGCATTTCATTTTATAGAAAATTCCAGCAGCTGCAGATTGAGAAGGAAAGGCAATGTTAATAACATTCAATTATAACACGGCGTGTGTGACAAATCAATACGCAAATATTTTTCCCACGTAAGTGGAGTTAGCCCTTAAGCATGGCCACAGATGTGGCATAGTAAAAACTAGAGGTCGACCGATATGGGTTTTTCTCTGGCCGATGCCAATATTTAGAAATCGTGGTGGCCGATGGCCGATATAAGATGCCGATTTTTTTGGGCCGATATATTAGGCCGATTTTTTTTTTTTCTGATTTTTTTTTTTCCCTTCATCTCATAAAATCTAACAGTTAAACCCCTTTCACACTGGGGCGTTTTTCAGGCGCTTTTGGGCTAAAAATAGCGCCTGTAAAACGGCTCCCCTGCAGTCTCAGTGTGAAAGCCCGAGTGCTTTCACACTGAGGCGATGCGCTGGCAGGATGTTAAAAAAAAGTCCTGCAAGCAGCATCTTTGGAGCGGTGTATACCGCTCCTCCACCACTCCTGCCTATTGAAATGAATGTGCACCGCTGCCGAATCGCCTGCAAAGCGTTTCGGCAGCAGCGCTTCAGGGGCGCATTTAACCCTTTCCTCAGCCGCTATAGCTGGGTTATAAGCGCAAGGCTAGCAGCCAAATAGCGTCACTAAAATGACGGTAAAGCGCCACTAAAACTAACAGCGTTTTACCGTCAACGCATGCCCACTCCAGTGTGAAAGCAGCCTTAAGTAATACAGAAAATTTTTTACATTTAAACATTAAACAAAACAAACCTCCAATCAGCTCACTTTTATGTATAATTTAGATAAAAAAAAAAAAAAAAAAACCTATATCTTAAATATTAAATACACAAAAACAGGTAATCAAAACTTTGACAAAAAAAAAAGGGCTAACTTTACTGCTTATTTTTTTTTTATTTCATTAGTGTATTTTTTTTTTTTAAAATTGCGTTTGAAAGACCGCTGTGCAAATACCGTGTGACATAAAATATTGCAACAACCGCTATTTTATTCCCTAGGGTCTCTGCTAAAAAAATATATATAATGTTTGGGGATTCTAAGTGATTTTCTAGCAGAAAATACAAGATTTTTACTTGTAAGCAACAAGTGTCATAAAAGATTTAGTCTTTAAATGGTTAAACTGAGAGCTTCTACACAAGGAGTTCAGCTCATTGATGAAAGAACCTGAAAAGATACAATGTATCTTCTTATCAGACTTGGCAGGCTGCCCAGGGAGGAGAGAATCCTCTCCACAGATAAGGTCAGGCAACTTGCATTAACTTCTATTACAGAAGTCATTTGCAAGTCACAGCTGAAGTTATAATCGGCCTTTTTTATCAGCACAATCGGGCCGATGCCGATTAAGTAAAAAAAGCCAAATATCGGCCGATATATCGTCCGGCCGATATGTCGGTCGACCTCTAGTAAAAACGCACATGCTCACACATACACTTCAAGAATGCTGGATACCCTTCTATGCAACAGCATGAGGCATGATGGGACTTGTAGTTCTGCAACAGCTGGAGGGCCCCAGGTTGCCTAGCCATGGCCTAGTGTGTGGTTTCAAGATGCCAGTTACCATTCTAAAGCTTCTGAAGTTACCTCTAAATTAAAATGAGAGACAGGTTCAGTGTCAGGTTGCCTATTATTTAGGGCCATCAAGCCCAAAACACAGTCTCCTCCCTGTATTCAAATTACACACCAAGGACTGGCACTAGGGTCAGTTTCAGCAGATATTGGAGGTAAATACTACTGGTCACACATTCCTTCCAATATTAAGGATACAGAATTACATTTACAAATTTTTAGAAGATATTTTAATTATGGCAACATTTAACAAACCCATTATCCATTAGCAGACAATATTCAAATTTCTTACAAGGTAAAAACTGGAAGTTTTAATAAAACAATGTAACCTAAGCTCCAAAAAAGTTTGATTTGTAATCCGCTGGATAAAATGTGTTGCTTGGTTAGGAAATGACAATTATCGTATTTATCTGCGTATAACACGCACCCCAAGTTTAGGAGGGAATTTAAAAGGAATAAAACTTTTAGGAGGGAAGTTTAAGGAAAAAACTTACATTTAAATGCCCATCAATGCAGCCTTATCAGTGTCCATCTTTGTAGCCTTGCCCAGTGTCTTTGTAGCCTTGTGTATTGCAGCCTTGCCCAGCCTCACTGCAGGCTGATATTTTTTAAAATTGGCGCCGATCTCTGCTGATTGGGAGTGGAGCAAGTGCCGCCGACAATACACAAAGCCGAGTGTACTCGGCTAGTCTCAGCTTCGCTCGCAGTCCGGCCCCTATGATGGACATAACACAGGTCCAATGGCGGGACTGGGCGTGACTGTGAGAGGAGTTGAGACTAGCTGAGTACACTCGGCTTTGTGTATGTCGGCGGCGCTCACTTCTCTCACAATCAGCGGGGGATCGGTGGGGATCGGCGTATAACACACACACGTGATTTTCCCCTGATTTTAAAGGGAAAAAAGTGTGTTACAAGCCGATAAATATGGTATTTACAAAGATTACATTTTTTTGTATTCCGATTAATCAGGAGAACTAATATCAATCTGCCTAAGGTGCTAATGTACATGCCAAATAAGGGCTAAGGGGTGCTTTAATTAAAGTTAAATACACCATATTCATAAAGGATTATGAAGAATTCAGAATAACCACCCTAAAGTAAAAATTGATCGTTATGAGGGATTTCACATTATAAACAACGCTGATTTTCTCTTACATTGGTGATTATTAGTCGGGCAACACATCACACTTGCAGATGCCATCATTTTACTTGTGCTTAGTCATAACAAGACTTACAAACTCACACCTTGCTATTTTCATGAGGTTGGGAGATAAAAGGGATGGGACTACAATAACTATTATTCATGAATGACAGCTGACAATCCTAACAACTTTTAAAGCTGAATCTGGTCAGTTGCAGACAACATGTGCCATTCTAGATTCTTGGGTGCAATTTGCAGCAAAACCTAAAAGTCCACTTGTCAAAGCATTTAGAGTCTTGCTGTTTTTTACTAGTCTCATTTGTAGCACTTTTGTCCTTGAACATGATTTTTGCTGTGTGAAAAGGTCAGACAGAAATCGATTGCAAAGCAGAATTATTTTTGAGAATTAGGAAACAAATTGACCCTGTCCCCACCATTTGGGCAACCAGAACTACCTGTATGAAAACAGCATGGGCAGTGGTTGCAAAACTCTGAAATTAAAAAAAAAAAAAAAAAAAAAAATAACCAAGACATATCCTTTTATAGTGTGTAGTACTGTGTACTTGCCTTGATCCAAAATCACCCAGTGCGATTTGTCTCCTCTCTCATTTCTCTGCATTACTCACTTTTAACAGTCTGTCAACACTAGACAATACTGGGAGATAGCTGTTATCACTGGACAAAAAAATAAATGCATCAACATACCTTTTAATCAATTTGTGGTCTACTGGGGTGTGGTATACATCACATAACTCCAGTTCAAGGGGGCTGAATTTCCCGTACCATTTCTTTCCCTCCTACTGAAGGCTCTCCGCTTTAATAAAGTGGGGTTCTCTTCTCATGCTGTTCTTGTATAATATACGAGTAGATAAATGTGCCATTTAGCTAAATCAAACTAAAAATGTGAACCTTCAAAACGCTTAAAGGGCGAGTCCACTTTTCATAAACAACTGCTACAACAAGCCTTCAAGCCTTGTTCATGTGATTGGGTGGCAGCTGTTTTTTTTTTTCTTCTTCTTACTACAACACAGATTTTTATTTGAGTTCCAATACAATTGTCAGGAAGCAAGAAATTATGTTTGTCAATGTCCTTGCAATGTATATAAATTATGGGAGGACGGATTAATTTCTCAGCAAAAAGTACATTAACACTTTAAAACCCGGTTCAAACCAAAAAAGATTTTTTCTGAATACAGGGGTGAAATATTAGGGCATCGGTTAGGTTTTCTCGTTTGGGAGATTTATCCTAACATCCTCTCAGGACAGTAAACTGAGAAATATTTGCAAAAGATGAAAAAAGCAAAAAGTTAATTTTTTTAGCTGAGTGAGGAAGATTACAACTCTTGACAGTGTTTTTACTGCTCTCTGAGCCTCCCTGCTCCGGAGACAACTGAATCCTCCATTACTTGCACAGGTGTCACATTGACCAAAGTGAGGGAAAATATCCAATAAATTGCAGACACAAATATAAACCTGACAGAAATGTAACTTCATCATTGCCGGACAACAAAAATATGACTGGAGTTAATGTTTAAACTAATATATACATTTAGCATTAGTGCTATTGCTAAATATAATTTTCAGATATAAGTGCAACTGAGTAGCTGGACCTAGCGCCCAAAAAAAAAAAAAAAAAAATAAAAAAAAAAAAAAAGGAGGACAGGAGTGCGAGAAGGAAGTGACACTCTGGTTTCATCACCTTTCAAAAGCAAGAGGCCATTGTCCAGTTGTGTCATTTCCATTGTACACTAGTTTAGTTTAAATATAATATCTACAGTAGAGCCCTCTAACACTTGATATGCAGAATCTCTTTAAAAATAAAAGTGATACTAAACACACACTATTTACATTGTCTCTTCTATTTGTATGTGGATGATAACACTATTTTAATAAAAAAAAAAGCAAAATAATAAAATAAAAACATCCAAAAGTCCCTTTTGATCTTAAAGCAGTTGTATACCCATTCTAAATATTTTCCTTTAAATTAATTAGTGCAGAACTTAGTATTGTTTGCCATTTTTTAATTGCTTCTTACCCCCTTGCTTTCAGAGTAATCCTTCATTTTCTTTAAAATTACATCCCCGGCGCATGCACCATTAGCCCTATTTTTCCGGCAAGCTTCTGCTGCTAGAAAAATGCTGTGTCTATGCCGGGGCTGTTTCATTTCCCACAGTCTAAGTCAGCCCTGAGATTCCGCGACACTCTCTTCTCTCATTGACAACAGGATCAGCTCCTATTCGCTAGATAAGGTTTCCGCAGTAACCGAAAACAAAAACGAGGCTTGGCTTCTGCGAATAATGCGCATGCGCGGGAATTACTGCCAGGGATACATACTGAGGGCGGAAATAAAGTACTGTACAGACGCAGATGGCAGGCGTTGTAATGGTGAAGGCGATGAACAAGCTAGAGTGTTCACAAGTTCTTTATTACTGCAAGTAAGAGGTTTTGAAACATACTATTTGCAGCGTTTTGATTTTAACAAACTAGATTAATTGATATATTGCTGAAATGTTATCACATTGTCAGAGTTTACTACCGCTTTATGCTGTCACATGACCTGCCTGTCTGCAGGGAAATATAAGCAGAGGAGCTTCTAGTCCTCTGCTGCTGGTCATGTGTTCCAAATCCCCAAAAAACTGTCTTTGGAATAGAGTAAAAATAAATAAATATCATTAAACCATTTTAAATTGGCATTTAAATATATATTTGAAATCAAATCTTTATAATTTTGTGGAAATAACATTGTGTGGGGGGTTTCTGCCAATCACAGGCTGTGTCACGTCCCTTTACCCTGTGTCTTTGAAATAAGAGGGAGGTGAAGGCTCCACTAATCTACATGTAATATCCCACCCCTATTGTGCTTAGCTGGTTAGTGGGCATGGAGGGGGAGGGAGTGGGCTGTCATTTACCAATGTGTATACTCCCACATGTGTGACTCTATAGTTGCATGGGCTGCTCAGATGTGATAGGGAGGAAATGCTTAGCACAGAAACTCACTGATAACTGAGAATGTGCAGAGTTGCCAACACTGCTCTGCAAAATTCCTAGCTGAATTAGGGACATGGACAGAAGGTAGAGAGCAACATGATCAACCAGGTTATTAGCAGAAAATGGATCCCATAGTGACCGAGTATGAATAGCATGTAATGCACCATTTACTGATTTTTTTTTTATGATGTGGGTTTAGTGACACTTTAAAGTCAAATTTACAGTGTATAATCATATCAATGTATTACCTGTAAAAGGGAAAACATCTAGCCATATACTGCATGCATGTGCATAAACAGTTAAGTTACACAAAGAACAACTGAAGGTAACATTGCTTAGAAGAACCTCACCATAGAGTTCCGCCTTTTGGAATACTAATCTAATGCCCTTGAGAATTATCCAAGGCTGTGACAATTGTGACAAGACATATTAGGCAGCCTAAGAAGCCATTTATGAGCTTTGTTCTTGCAGCACATTATTCATAAAGGCAAATAGGGAATATAATATCGCCTTATTTGCAGGAAGGAATTATTTCAATCAAAATACAATGAAAAAACATAACCATGCCTGTTTAATTGCATTTATATGACTCCCTAATTGAATGTAATATTAAAAACAAACAATAAGTACATTTTAGTGCATCAAGTTTATTGTATCATCAATTACAGAAAATTCTGAGCGGCTGGAAAAACTGGAGGCATTAAAAAAGCCCCAAATATTTATATTAAAGATGATGTATGCATCCATAAAATTCAGCCCAATTGTTTCTCTCTTAAGTGCCTAGATTCCATAATTACAGGTTACAGATCTGTACAGTAGCATTAACAGATGGTACAGAATCCATCTTTGAAAGTTGTACTAATCAATTTTCCCTTTAACTAATTTAGAGCTTTATGCAAGGTTCACTCCATTATGGATTCACCCATGGCGAATGCACTGCTTCACATCCACTGTTTATTTCAAAGTTTTCATGTTCCTTGATACCTAGTGATTTACACCGATCAATTCAGTCTATGCATGCATGCAACATACAATAGGTACATACACCATCATCCTGATCTTTTCTTCATTATCCATGTGTGTGTGTGTATATATATATATATATATATATATATATATATATATATATATATATATATATATATATATATATTATATATAAATTCCTTGACCTGGAAGAATGCAGCCATTGATGTCTGAAAAGTGTGAAGTCCCATCTTACAGCCTTCTTCAAGATCAGTGTCAGAAGCAAGAAGATAGCCTTACATTCTGTTCAGCAATGAGAGTTTTTAGATTTCAATCCTCTCAAATTTGCTTTCATAAAACGCCGCAATATTTTCCTGTATTTTAATGTATTACAAACACCTTGTGTATTATGCACCGTAATTAACACAGGCGTGGCAAAGGGCAGGGACCACCACCATGAGTTACACATTAGGAATCAATTTAGGATGTAGCAAAGCATTAGAAAATTAAGTAAAGATGATATTTCTGCTTCCAGTTGCCTTTGCCACTAACAAAAAAAATGGTTGCAATTGGTGCCAAGTAAACCTGGTAAACCAAGTAGACCTGTCATGACAGAAGTGCAGGGGATGCAATGGCGGACTTTCTACTACTACATTTTAGTTATCTGGTTCTTATGCTGACCCTGTGGATTAAAGGGGTCATGAGAGATTAATGGAGCCTGCCATTACTGAATTCTCATTTGAGAATGCTATTCTTCAACTTTAATGCTAAGTCGCTGACCCAAGACAAGCATAGAGATAAGTAGTTTGGGCTCAATTTTGACACCGATTTACAGCATGCTTGTTTTGAGGATGTGACTGAAATATATTGAACCAAGACACAGCCAAGCATCTAGTACAGAGGTCTCAAACTGGCGACCCTCCAGCTGTTGCTAACCCACAAGGCCCATCATGCCTCTGCCTGCGAGAGTCATGCTTGTAACTGATAGCCTTGCAATGCCTCATGGGACTTGTAGTTTCGCAACAGCTGGAGAGCCGCCAGTTCAACACTCCTGATCTAGCATTACCTCAAGGAGGGCAGCAATTAAGTACTAAAAGTCAGCTACCCACAAGTATGTAGAGCAGGAAAGTCAGAGGAAAGCAAAAGCTCTACTTATTTCATATAAATGATTAATAGAATCAGAAAGACATCCAGAAGACAACATTTTAGGTGGACATTAACCTCCAAACCTGATAACTCAAACTTCTATAATAACTGCTGGTAGAATGTTCAACTGATATGCAAATAAAGGGGTTGTAAAGTCTGAAGGTTTTATTTTTTTTATCTTAACCGGTTCCCGACCAGCGCACGCCGATGTACGTCGGCAGAATGGCACGGCTAGGCAAATGGGCATACCTGTACGTCCATTTGAATTCCCCGCCGTGCTATTGCGTGCTCACTGGCCGGGAGCTCCATGAGTCGGGTCGCGGGTCCTGCGGACTCAATCGCCGCGGGGATACCGCGATCGCCTCACAGAGAGGACGAACGGGGAGATGCTGATGTAAACAGCATCTCCCCGTTCTGCCTAGTGACAAGTGTCACTGGATCTCTGCTCCCTGTCATCGGAGCAGAGATCAGTGACGTAACACACACAGCTCATCCCCCTACAGTTAGTAATCACTCCCTAGGACACACTTAACCCCTCCTCGCCCCCTAGTGGTTAACCCCTTCACTACCAGTGTCATTTACACAGGAATCAGTGCATTTTTAATCGCACTGATGGCTTTATAAATGACAATGGTCCCAAAAATGTCCGACATGTCCACCATAACGTAGCAGTCACAATAAAAAAAAATCGCTGGTTGCCGCCATTACTAGTAAAAAAAATATATATTAATAAAAATGCCATAAAATTATCCCCTATTTAGTAAACGCTATAACGTTTGCGCAAACCAATTAATAAACGCTTTTTGCGATTTTTTTTTTTTACCAAAAATATGTAGAAGAATACGATCGGCCTAAACTGAAGAAAAAAAATGTTTTTTTATATATTTTTGGGGGATATTTATTATAGCAAAATGTAAAAAATAATGCGTTTTTTTCAAAATTCTCGCTCTTACTTTGTTTATAGCGCAAAAAATAAAAATCGCAGAGGTGATCAAATACCACCAAAAGAAAGCCCTATTTGTGGGAAAAAAAGGACGTCAATTTTGTTTGGGAGCCACGTCGCACGACCGCGCAATTGTCAGTTAAAGCGACGCAGTGCCGAATCGCAAAAAACGTTCTGGTCAGGAAGGGGGTAAAATCTTCCGGGGCTGAAGCGGTTAATGCATTCTATGCATTAAGATAAAATGCCTTCTGTGTGCAGCAGACCTCCTCAGCCCCCCCCAATACTTATCTGAGCCCCCATCTCTGTCCAGGGTTGTCCACGAGTGTCTCAGCTGTCAGAGACTCCCCTCCTGATTGGTTGAGACACAGCAGCAGTGCCATTGGCTCCCGCTGCTGTTAAAGTTAGCCAATCAGGAGAGAGAGGGGGCGGGACGGGGCCGGGCCACGGCTCCACATCTGAATGGACACAGGAAGCTGTGGCTCAGGTGCCTCCATAACATGCCGCTTGCTGTAGGGGCACTCAACAGGAGAGAGGAGCCAGGAGCACAGAAGAGGGACCCGAGAAGAGGATATGGGCTGCTTTGTGCAAATCCACTGCACATAGGAGGTAAGTAGAACATGTTTGTTATTTTCATAGAAAAAAAATAAACAAGACTTTACAATCACTTTAATGTGATCTTGCTGCTGAAACTCTCCACATAGTCATAGCAAAGCTATGGAGGTCCCAACATTCCACTCCCAGGTGCAAAGCTGTGATAGAGCTTGAATAAGGGATTTCCAAGTAGAATTTATCCCGCTGGGAACCACGAGTGTTGCAATAACTGGAAAGGTGGACGTATCAACTGCTGTGCATCCAAAACAGAATAAGGAATCTGACCACAGGTTTTGGTCTTGACCAATGTGCAAATACAGCTTGCTTTCAGGAGCACTCATCAGTATGAGATGCTTTTAGCATCATTAGAGTTCACTGGCAGGTGCATTTAACCCGCAGTTCACTTCTTCTTACTCTACACTGCTTTTGCAATCCCATTGGTATGGGTAAGAAGGAAGTCCACACAGGCCCTGACTAGGTACACTGACCTGCAGGTTTGAAGTTTGAAGAGAAGAACTTCATAGAATACTATGAACAGAGATGGGCGAACAGGCAGAGGGCTGGGGGACCGGGGGGGGGGGGGGGTAAATCCTGTCTTTTGGCACCATTCTGGAATATATCTCAGTTTTTTTTTAAGTTTTGATCCCAGGTCTGGCCTCTCTCCAATTGCCATTGAATGTCTTTGACCTCCTATAATTAAGTAGTTATACATTTTTCTTAATTTGTTGAACTCCAAATGAAAAATATAAAAAAAAAAAATAAAAAAAACAAAAAACAAAAAACACACACACACACCAACAACTTGCCTTAGTTGAGATTCCATGACTCTTTCGAGACGTTTGTAGAAAGGCCGGGAGGTAAAGTATCCACTCCAGTAGTGATCGTCTCTATCTGCATAAGTGAAGAAATCCCCACTTAATACTGGAAAAAATGAGGGGCCTTTGGATTCATCAATGCTGGTGACCTTCCGGAGAGCTTCAAAATAATCGGACAGTGTACCAAACTGTGCCTAAAAAAAAGGAAAAAAAAAAAAAAAAGAAGTATCAATATGAAGTAAAAGGAAATGCTAGTGTAGACAAATCACCAAGAGAATGAATAAAGTGAAACTGGCAAAATAGTGCAGGTCTAAAGAACTAAGCTCTGTCCACAGGTTTTCACTAAAATTGTTATATATTCTCTCTTGCCTATTCTATAACCTATTATCTTTGCGGATATGGACTAAACTGTCTAACAAAAAGATAGCTGCTAGTAAGACAACTTTCAGATATACACAGCTCCTACCTCAGTACTGCCTGTGGGGTACTTCCAGGTTATTTGAAAAGGTACGTGTATTACACAATTCACCTTGGCTACACCAATGCATTGCATTGTCCGGAGCCTGATTAGCCATATGCCAGGGTCAGGTTACAGGATGAAATGGGGCATGTAGGTGGGCTCTAACCCTAAGGAATTATTGACTTTCAGAAAGTCAGTTGTTATATAAGATTTTCAAAGGAGTTGAATCAACCTGCTAGAAGAATTCTTACTTTAGTTTGTTGATCCCTTGATCAGGTCTACTTTTTTTTACATTTTTAGATTGTAAGCTCTAATGAGCAAACTGTTGGCGCAATATAAATCCTGTATAATACACAAATTACAAATAAAAGCAAACAAGGTCATCCACTGGATTCTTTAGAAACCAGAAAAAAAAAAAAGAAATTTTCGTTTCTTTCTATAACACTTTTTTTTTAGAATACATCACAGAACACAGTGGAGTGCATACTCATGACCTACTTAGGTTATGCTGCCACCTTCAGGTGAATGATCACTGGCCAGAAAAATAAAAAAAACACAAACAAACCGGCAGGGGTCCCCAGCCCAGGCATGACCCCTCCTAGCTCTGCTAGGCATCAGCTTATGAAACAGGAAGAGTTTACATTCTTCTTTTTTGAGATATCCAAAAAAAATGGAACATGAGGGGAGGGGAAAACAGCAACAAGGCCAACTTACCCAAGACTCAAAAATAGAATCAGGGAGAACCCAACAGAGTTGCCACCGAAAACTGGCATGGTGTGAACATCTACCTGGTAAAACATAGTACACTAGTGAACAAAAAAGACCAGGTAGCAGCCTTTCAAATTTTGATATTATTAGCCCAAGATGAACTAACAGTTCCACTTTGTAGTGAAACAAAAGGATTGTATCGCTCCAGGCAAATCAACAGGTCTCCACTGCTATAAAAGCAAGCCAGGTGCCAGCCTTGGTCCAGAGCCAAAAGATGCAGAATGATGGTGGTGGCACTTCCAGCATAAAATTATTGTTTTATTGAAATTCCATTAAAAACGAGGACATGGCATGCCATGTAGCTGTCCTTGTTTTTAATGGAATTTAAATACAAATAGGATTTTTATAACAGCTTACCTTTAAAGTCCTCTTCTTGGAGTACATCACGGGACACAGAGCCATAGTAATTTAACTACATGGGTTATAGGCCACCTTCAGGTGGACACTGGCACACCCAAGACAGGAAATTGCCCCACACCAGGAGTACCTCAGTTTTCTTAGCAAAGCAATATACATATGTACCAGGAAGAGGGGAGGGACCTCTGTGTCCCGTGATGTACTCCAAGAAAAGGATTTTACAGGTAAGCCGTTATAAAACTCCTATTTTCTTTATCGTACATCACGGGACACAGAGCCATAGTAATAACTACATGAGAAGTCCCATAGCAATGCTATTTGAGGGGAGGGAGACAACTGTAAGCAGGGCACCATCAAACTTTAGGACCTATACTGCTGCTTGCAGCACACTGTGCCCTAAGTCGACATCCTCATTCCCCCTTACATCCACCTGTAAAAAACCTAGTGAATGTATGGACTGAAGACCAAGTTGCGGCCTTACAGATCTGAGCCATGGAGGCCTGGTGATGCACTGTCCAAGAAGCACTAACTGCTCTGGTGGAGAGCGCTTTGACTTGAAAAGGTGGAATTTTCCCCTTTAAACCGTAGGCCTGAATTATAACTTGCCGAATCCACTTAGAAATAGTAGACGCTGCCTGCCCTTTCCTAGGGCCTTCTGGTAGCACAAATAAAACATCAGTCTTCTGGATCTGAGCAGTTTTTAAATAGACTGACTGCTTTTACCACATCAAGTGAATGTAGTGACTTCTCTTCCATAGAACAGGGTTCTGGAAAAAACAATATCTTGGTTCAGATGGAAACCTGACACCACTTTAGGCAAAAAATGTGGATGAGGACACACCACTTTGTCCTTGTGAATAATTAAATATGGCTCTTTACAAGAAAGAGCAGCCAACTCTGATACCCTTTTTGCAGGGGATATAGCAACAAGAAAAACAAATTTCCTTGTCAGAAGGACCAAGGGAATATGCTGTATTGGTTCAAAAGGCCGTTTCTGCAGTACCGACAAAACTAAAGTCAAGTCCCAAGGGTTCAAGGGTGACCTGACTGGCGGATTGAGCCGCGTTACCCCTTTTAAAAAACCGGGACCAAAGAATGGGCAGCAAGTGGTCTCTGAAACAATACCGATAAAGCCGAGACTTGAACCTTGATAGTACTCATGGCCAACTTCATCTCTACCCCTAACTGTAGAAAGGCAAGAATTCTACCTATGCTATATTTCCGAGGATGCCAACCCTTGGACTGACACCAGCAAACATGGACTCCAGACTCTATAATATATGACTCTGGAAGCCGGTTTCCTTGCATTAATCAAGGTAGAGATTACGGACCCGGAGAGCCGCGATTCTTCAGAACGTGGGCTTCAATAGCTTCCCTGTTAAACTTAAGAGTTTGTAAGGAAGTGACACAAAGTTGTCCAATTTTTTGTTGAACCATCTGGATGCCCAAAGATCTACGCCTGGGATCCCCCATCTTTGGCATATTGCCAGGAAGATATCGGGGTAAAGGGACCATTCCCCTGGGAACAACTGCTGACGACTCAAGTAGTCTGCCTGCCAATTCTCTATTCCTGGAATGAAGACTGCCGATAGGCAAGGTACATACTTCTCTGCCCATGCTAGGATATGGTTCACCTCTCTGGGCTGAGCGACTTCTGGTGCCCCCTTGGTGATGGATATAGGCCACTGCTGTGGAATTGTCGGATTGAATCCCGATAGGACAACCGTGCAACCTGAACATCCAGGCCCTCAGAGCCAGGCGTAATGCCCGAATCTCCAAGTTGTTGACGGGCAAGGCCTTTTCGGCACCGGACCATTCACTTGGACAGTTTCCTCTTCCAGAACTGCTCCCCAACCCAAAAGGCTGGCATCTGTTACCACCTTCCAGGTAACTGGTATGACGGATTTCCCCTTCTGCAGATTCTTGGTAGATGACCACCACCAATTTAGACTCTGGCACACTTTTGGGGTCAGACGCATTGGGAGATCTAGAGTTTGGACTTTTTTTGTTCCAAGCAGACAGAATGCTGTTTTGTAACAGTCTTGAATGGAACTGGGCATAGGGAACTGCTTCAAAAGAAGCCACCATTTTCCCTAACCACTTCATGCAAAGTGCGAATGAAGGGATCTTTTTTCATCCTGATCACCTGGACCAGTTCCTTCATTGCGCTGATCTTTGCCTGGGGCAAGAACACCCTTCTCTGGGTTTTGTCTATGATCAGACCTAAGTACTCCAGTCTTTTTAATGGTTTTAAGGAAGATTTTTCTAGGTTGAGAATCCAACCTAGGCATTCCAGGTATCTGACCGTGCTGACCACTCTTTTTTCCCCAAAAGGGCTACCGACTGCTCTACCAGCAGCAGGTCATCCAGGTATGCCATGACTGTTATACCCTGTGCCCTTAGTCTGGCCAAAGCCAGGGCCAGAACTTTTGTAAATACTCAGGGTGCCGTGGCTAGACCAAAGGGCAAAGCAACAAACTGAAAATGGTGCTGTTCCACCTCGAATCGCAGATACTTCTGGTGAGTGGGAAAAATGGGCACAAGGAGGTATGAATCCTTGATGTCGATTGAAGCCAGAAGTTCTCCTCCTTGTAGGGTTGAAACTACTGACCTGATTGTTTCCATGTGAAAAGAGCGGACATTCAGGAACCGATTTAGATCCTTGAGATCTAGAATCGGTCTGACATCCCCATTTGGCTTGGGCATCGTGAAGAGGTTTAAATAAAACCCCAAACCTCGCTCTTCCACAGGAATTTCCACGATCACCCCTTGAGACATTAACCGATCTAATGCTAGGAATAGAGACTCCTTTTTCTCTGGATCTTTGGGGATGCTTGACCTCAGAAAATAAGGTGACGGAAACTCTCTGAACTCTAATTTGAAACCCAGGGTTATTGTGGAGATGACCCATCTGTCCTGAATCTCTTCCTGACAAATTTCTGAGAACAGCAGAAACCTTCCCCCCACCCGAGCGAGCGGGGGTGCCCCTTCATAAGGAGGTCTTAGAAATGTGTTTTGTAGGCTTCCGCCCCCAGGACTTCTTTTGTCCCTGGGCTTGACCTTGTGGTTTAGCCCTTGAACCTGACGGCGGGATTCCCCTGGAGGAGAAGAGGCTCGCTTAAAGGAGGGACATTTATTCCTTCTTTTGACAGGTAAAAGGGTACTTTTCCCACTTGAAATCTTTTGGATGCATTTATCCAAATCATTCCCAAACAGCCGTTCCCCATGAAAGGGAAACCCAGCCAGGAGCTCTTTGCATAGAGCTTCGGCAGACCAATTTTTCAACCATAGTTCGTATCGTATGCATATGCACTAGCAAGAGCGTAAGACAAGATGTTTGATGAATAGAATCCTTAAATGCATCAATTGCAAAACATAATGCCCTTGGTAGCTCGGCCAAGTCCCGGGCCTGCTGGCCAGGGATCTTTTTGAGAACCTGTTTAAACTGGTCTTTTAGGGATTGACAAATGCCTATTGCAGTAACTGCAGGTTGAGTTACTGCACCTACCAAGGAAAAAGAGGATTTCAGTAAAGATTCCAATCTCTTATCTGTTGGATCTCTAAACATTTGAGCATTATCTACTGGACAAGTTAAACTTTCATTCACACAGGATATAGCAGCGTCAACTGCCTGTATAATACATCTTTTGGTGAATTTCTCCTCCATAGGATAAAGTGCTGAAAACTTTTTAGGAGGGAGATGATGCTTATCTGGGGGATCCCATTCAGCATATAAAAGTTGTTCCGGTAATGGATGCATGGGAAAAGCATGCAGAGCCTGAGGGAGTTTTAAAGACCCCAAAGAAGAGACGGACCTTTCCGCCGACTCAATTAGGGGCAGCTTGAATGCAGAGTGGACCATTTCCGTAAGGGATTGCACCAGCAATTTCTCAGAATGTGAGGCTGAAAAGGGATCTTCTACAGCAGTTTCCTCAGAAGAGGAATCACTAGTCTGTCCCTCTTCCCGATCCCCTGAGGGCGACTCATCCTTCTCTGCCCACTGCTCCCCTGTTAGAGGGCCCAGGGCGGAGAGGGGGATCTATTGTATTTTCTCCAAATTTGGGTATTAGAAATGATTAAAGACTCCAACCTTCCTTCTAACCCCACCAGGGCTGAGGCTAAAATGTCCTCAGTTACATAGACAGGGGCTGAAATGTTGGAAACAGTTGCAACACCTAATGGTCCCAATGGCTCACCCTGACCAGCCACTTCAGGTCCCTCCGGGGAGAATGGCATTGCATGTTCCAAAAGTAACAAAATGCATCATCTGCTGAGCATGGTCCAGCGAATATTCTGCTAATAACGCTCAGACTGGTGCTGAGTAAATGTGTCCTGGGAATGCCTGTATACACCAAACCTTTACGGCTCCTGTGTCCCTCCAGCCAGCTGCACTGAATGTTTAGATGCTGATATGTAAGCTCAGCAGCCCTGCGCCTGCGCTGTGCGTTTCAGGTGGACGCTGGAACTCATACACGGCGCCACGATAAGACACGTCCCATACCTCTTCCGACACGCCCACCTCTGCCGAATGGCAGATCCAGCGTGGGGAAGGAGGAGAGAAGGAGAGCAAAACGGGGAGCCGCCACAACCCCTGTGGGGGTTTGGGGCCCAGGACATCTGCCATAGCCTCTATCACCCCTGCTCCTGGGGGAAAGATAATCCTGTGTGCAGAAGCAATCTCCAGGAATCCCCCCCTGCATAGTCTGCTGGTGGCTGAGGCAAGCACGCCGCTCTCATCTGACAGAGCGAGATCTGAGGAACATGTAAAAAAAGGTATGTGCTCTTTACACCATCTCATGGCAGAAATTAGGCATGACACTTTACTCAAAAGAAGAAAACCAGAGTACATTTAAAGTAACTTAGAATTCTTCACTTACCTTTTCCCTGCCGCAGGATTCTGCTGGTAACCAAGCAGACTCTGACTTCACCTATCACGGCGGGCAATGTTTTTAAAAACCTTCAAGGACCGGGCCCCCTTTATTGGGGGTCCACTCTCTTGGACCCATATAGCACCCTGCCAGAAAACTTTATGGTATTAGAAGCATAAACAAAGTACTGGGTCCCAGGGTCCACCCCTCCAAGGAGCGGCATTACAGGCAAAACCTCATTCTTCCACGAGGCCCGGGTACCATCCACTTTGGCCTCAGTGGCATTTTGGATGGATCCGGTCTGCAAAGGCTGTTTGATCCAGCAAGGATCCTTCCAGTGGAGCTCTTCATAGCATCTTCAACCGTGACAGCACCTTAGACACTGGCGAAAAAAACTGAGGTACTCCTGGTGTGGGAGGGGTTATATAGGGAGGCAATTTCCTGTCTTGGGTGTACCAGTGTCCATCACCTGAAGGTGGCCTATAACCCATGTAGTTATTACTATGGCTCTGTGTCCCGTGATGTACGATAAAGAAAAAATAATTTTATGCTGGAAGTGCCACCACCCTTTTCTTCATCATTTAACAGTTCCACTTCCCTCATCTTCTGAGTCCTCTAACGGTTCACATGAACCCTCACTTTATTCCAGCCATGTCAGCGTCCTGGAGAACATTTAGCCACACAAGGATATCTTAACTTTTTCAGTGGGGCAAGTTTCCAAGCTAGGAGACACATAGATATGCAGCTTAGACATTTCTAAAACCCCTACACCATTTCAAGTGTCTGTGCACTAAAAATTTCCCTCAAAGACATCTGATTTCAATACTTTACTCATATTTGTTTAAATCTATTTATTTCAGGTACTTACTGTATATAGCGCCGTCAGCTTACATATATATTGTACATTCACATCAGTCCCTACTCTCAAGGAGCTTACATTCTAAGGTCCCTAACTCACATTCATACAGAATAAACAGAGGCAAAGATGGCAGCTTCCTTAGCTGAACACGAAAGGGGGGGGGGGGGTTTACTTACACTTTAACAGACACAAACGGTTGGAACTCTGTTTTAAGGGGCAACAGAAAGCTTTAACCCACAGTCACCATATAAATGAAGGCAAAGGATGGTCCAAACAAGCGTTGGCCTTCAAAGTGCAGCTTCTCGATATGCTTCTTGTAGAGAAGTTATGCCAACCAACACCTGAGCCATAGGATCCTTCTCATGTGGATAGACATGGTGTCCACCCATGAAAGACGCTGTATAGAATCATTTCTATAGAAGCATCCACCAAGAAACTCAATGCTTTCAAAGTCTTCCAGGAGCTGCCAAATGGCAGGATCTTCTGGGTCATTCTATGAAAGGGTACAAATACTTTGTCCAGATTTCAAGGGCTTGGCAAACTTCCACCGAAACCACTGCATGCTGCAGAGCCACTTCTACCAGAATACCTTAAAGGGGACTTCTAGCCTCTTATTTGTGACATCTTTAAATACCATGACTTCATTCACAGGTACCGTGAATGTTTTACACAGGGACTGTTCTGTACTGATGGCACTGCTGCACATGCTCCGATGTCGAAGGGAGTAAGAAAAAAGTGTCTCGTTTGCTGCATTGAGTTTCCTTGGCCGACCACTGTCTACCAGTGGCGCCCTGTCCATAGGGGGTGCCGGGGCACCTGGTGCAAGCGGGGACGCCGCCGACGGGGGGCACCTGATGCACGGGGGGCACCTGATGCACGGGGGGCACCTGATGCACGGGGGGACTCCGCCAACGGGGGGCACCTGATGCACGGGGGGACTCCGCCAACGGGGGGCACCTGATGGCAGGCAACTTGCAGGTGACATGCTCAGGGCTCCCACTGATTCTGCAATGTGGTGAGTTGAATGATTTAATTTTATATTCCAATGTAATAATAGAAATAATGCGCTTCAATCATCCTGACACCATAACAATCATGGTGCTGGGCTGATTGAAGTGCTAACACCAGGTGTTTGGAGTATGTTTATCTGCCGATTGTTAAACTTTCTACAATACACATATTTCTATTGTTGTATAGGATCTGGGCCTGCTGTCCCTCCCTCCCCCTCCATCTCTCGTTCATCTCAGATGTTAACCACACACCCTTAAAGCCACCCCCACTATTTGGCTGAAACCACGCCCATTTCACTAAGTGGGAGGGGTCAAAAAGGAAGGGTGGGGTCTGGCGGCCCCCATTCAAAAACTTCACCAGCTGCCACTGCTGTCGACCTCAACATTGCCTGATCAATAGTGTCCTCAATGTGGAGAAATACAGATACTTATCCATCATGCCATCAACGAGGTGCATCATTGGCCCCAAATTTATTCTGCAGCAGGACATCAACCCCAAAACATACAGCCATTGTCATTAAAAACTATCTGCAGAGTAAAGAACAAGGAGTCCTGGAAATGATGGTTGGGGCCCCCCACAGAGCCCTGATCGCAACATCAAGTCTGTCTGGGATTACATAAAGAGACAGAAGGATTTTAGGCAGCCTACATCCACAGAAGATCTGTGGTTAGCTCTCTAAGATGTTTGGAACCACCTACCTGCCAAGTTCCTTCAAAAACTGCACTGTGTATCTAGAAGAATTAATGCTGGTTTGAAGCCAAAGCGTAGTCACAATATTGAATGAATGAATGATTTGTAAAGCGCTGCAAATGCGAACTGAATCGCCTCAAGGCGCTAGATGCATTCTCTGTTGACAGCTTCTTAGATATATTGATTTGATTCTTCTGTTTGCTCACTTTACATTTTGTAAGTATAAACAATTAAAATATACATTTTTAAAAGAATTCTTACTTTACAACATTTTTTCACACTTCATCCATTCATTAGCAAGGATACTAGCTAAAAACTTACCTGAGCTGGAAGAGATTATGCTTAGAAATGGATTCCTGCTTTTTTTTTGGCAAAAGAACATTCACCTGAATAGTCATGCATTTAAACCGATTACTGAAAGTGCTGCATTCACTTGAGCAGTGTACCATTAAAAAAACAAAACAAAAAAAAGATGACCTGTAAATATTTTACATAACCTACCTTAACATGGAGTTCAGGATGAGAGTTCATGTAATCAAACAGTTTTTGATAGTTCTGGTATTGCTGATCCCACTCTGAACTATCACTGTAGCGAAAATCATCACCCAATGGGACCAAAAGTACATTTGTGCGGAAGAGCTTTGACTTTTTTCTGTACTGATCTAAAATCATCCATGCTCTGCAATGAGATTCAGGGAGAAAAATAAAAAAGGTAGGATTTAGGAAATGGTTTACCTGGTGAAATAAAAAAAGGACACCTTTACAGTTAAAAGCAAATGGGTACAGTGTACACATTTGGCAGCGCACCACAGATCTTCAAGTTAAGTCCAAATGGTTTTCTACTGAAGTATGATCACATCACAAACAAGAGAATGCAACATTTCAGAGCCTCGAAGGACCCATTCCTCAGGCGTGTTACACATACCTGACTCCAAAATGTTGGACTCTTGTTTGAGATGTGATCATACTTTAATGAAAAAAAAAATTTGGACTTATCTTGAATATTCATGGCGTGCTGCCAAAAATCTAAACCTTGTCATGCATGATCCAGTCTCCAGCTGGTGGTTGCTGCAGCACCCAGCATCCTAGAGCCTCTTCCAGGAACGTGAGTGGTGGGAAAATGGATGGTTTTCTTCATCGGTAGGTACAGTTTTCATACAGAGTAGCATTTGAGAACACTGCAAAAAAACTCTGTAAAATATGTGGGACACAAACAATTATAACTCCTAGCAAATAACCAGAGCTGGAAATATGTACCCGATTAGGACTTCACTTAGGAGTGGGACTCGTCAGATACACACCGATCATACATAACATAATGACCACCCATCCAAGTCCTCCTTTTGCTGTCAAAACAGACCTAACCCGTGGATGCACGAACGTCACATTGAATTGTGACATGGAGAATTTGTAGGCCAAGTCAACTCTTCAAACTCCTTGTTGTGTTCCTCAAACCATTCTTGAACAATTTTGCAGCATGGCAGGGCACATTATCTTGCTGAAAGAGGCCACTTCCATCAGGGAATACAGTTTCCATGAAGGAGTGTACTTGGTTAGCAACAATGTTTAGGTAGGTAGTACATGTCAAAGTAGCATCCACATGAATGACAGAACCAAAAGTTTCCCAGCAGCACATTGCCCAAGGCATCATATTGCCTTGCCCAGTTGCCTTCTTCCCATACTGCATCCCGGTGCCATTTTTTCCCCCAAGTAGGTGATGCGGGAGGAGCTGACGTGCTGACGTCTCACGTGTGCCGTTCGAGGGACGGGTGTTTGTACGAGCCGGCCGGCTAACTTGCTTTTAACTACTCCAATTTTGTAAGTGGCTTTCTTATTACTCAATAAATATGTTTGTCAGTATTACGCTATGTTACCCCTCTTTTATTTTGGGCTACATCTAAATATCACCCACATCTACCCATACTTGGTATCTGTGATCGAGTTTTGCGGTCCCTGCCTGGTACGCAGATCAGCCTGAGGGTTTTTCCTGGTATCCATTTGTTTGGCTCCTGACCGGATAAAGGCCCTGGCCGGGTATAGGTCGCAAGCTTTCACAGCTTGCCGTCTGGTAAGCGAGCAATTTGTGTGTTTAGCACTGGTGGTGCAGTGGAGGATGAAAATCGAACTTTCAGATCACACTTCAAGTCTGGTTTAACTGTTTGAGCACTGTTGATTTAAGAAGATGGACTTTTTAGTTTAAATCACTTTTTCACACATTTTTTCACTATTATATTGGTTTGTACTGTATAATTTTGGTGGGTTTAGCGCTGCTACTCCTTGGTCTATAGGTAATGCGCATACACACACCCAGCCATCCACATGATGTAAGTGGCTCATCAGACCAGACCACCTTCTCCAATTGCTCCTTGGTCAAGTTCTGATGTTCACTGTAGGTGCTTTTGGCTGTCGACACGGGTCAACGTGCGTACCCTGACCAGTCTGCAGCTACACAACAAATTGTGATTCATATATTTTCTGCTTTCAACACATCAGCTTCAGGAACAATGTTTACTTCCTGGCCAATATAACCCACTGACTTTCAAAAGCCATTGTAACAAGATTCAGTGTCATTCACTTAACCTGCTGGTGGTCATAAGTTATAAAATTATATATATAAAAAAAAAAATAACACATATAATATACACACACACACGCACACACATATACATATATATATATATATATATATATATACACATACATATATATATACACACATACATATACACACAGTGCCTTGCAAAAGTATTCACCCCCTTGGCTTTTTACCTATTATGTTACATTACAGCCTTTAATTTTTTTTTATCTGAATTATATGTGATGGATCAGAACACAATAGTCTAAGTCGAAGGAAAAATATAAATATAAAACTATTTCTCAGAAATAAAAAACTGATAACTGGCATGTGCATATGTATTCACCCTCTTTGTTATGAAGCTCATAAAAAGCTCTGGTGCAATCAATTACCTTCAGAAGTCACATAATTAGTGAAATGATGTCCACCTGTGTGCAATATAAGTGTCACATGATCTGTCATTACATATACACACCTGTTTGAAAGGCCCCAGAGGCTGCAACACCTAAGCAAGAGGCACCACTAACCAAACACTGCCATGAAGACCAAGGAACTCTCCAAACAAGCAAGGGACAAAGTCATGCTTAGGTTTAAAAAAATATCAAAATCTTTGATGATCCCTAGGAGTACCATCAAATCTATAATAACCAAATGGAAAGAACATGGCACAACAGCAAACCTGCCAAGTGACGGCCGTACACCAAAACACAAGGACTGGGCAAGGAGGATATTAGAGAGGCAGCACAGAAACCTTAGGTAACCCTGGAGGAGCTGCAGAGTTCCACAGCAGAGACTGGAGTATCTGTACAGAGGACGACAATAAGCCGTATGCTCCATAGAGTTGGGCTTTATGGCAGAGTGGCCAGAAGAAAGCCATTACTTTAAGCAAAAAACAAAATGGCAGGTTTTGAGTTTGTGAAAAGGCATGTGAGACTCCCAAAATGTATGGAGGAAAGTGCTCTGGTCTGACGAGACTAAAAACTTTTTGGCCATCAAAGAAAACGCTATTTTTGGCGCAAACCCAACACATCACCCAAAGAACACAATCCCCACAGTGAAACATGGTGGTGGCAGCATCATGTCATGTTGTGGGGACGTTTTTCAGCAGTCGGGACTGAGAAACTGGTCAGGGTTGAGGGAAAGATGGATGGTGCGAAATACAGGGATATTCTTGAGCAAAACCTGTACCACTCTGTGTGTGATTTGAAGCTAGGACGGAGGTTTACCTTCCAGCAGGGCAATGACCCCAAACACACTGCTAAAGCAACACTTAAGTGGTTTAAGGGGAAACATGTAAATGTGTTGGAATAGCCTAGTCAAAGCCCAGACCTCAATCCAACAAAAAAAATCTGTGGTCAGGCTTAAAGATTGCTGTTCACAAGCACAAACCATCCAACTTAAAGGAGCTGGAGCAGTTTTGCAAGGAGGAATGGGCAAAAATCCCAGTGGTAAGATGTGGCAAGCTCATAGAGGACTTATCCAAAGCGACTTGGAGCTATGATAGCCACAGAAAGTGGCTCTACAAAGTATTGACTTTAGGGGGGGGAGGGTTGTTTGTTTCACAATTAAAAAAAATAATCTTCAAAGTTGTGGGCGTGTTCTGTAAATTAAATTATGCAAATCCTCAAACAATCCATGTTGATTCCAGGTTGTGAGGCAACAAAACATGAAAAATGCCAAGAGGGTGAATACTTTTGCAAGTCTCTATCTACCTCTCTTTCGATCTCTATCCACACATACATATACATGCACACACACCCATATACATACATACACACAAACACACACAGTATCTCACAAAAGTGAGTACACCCCCTCACATTTTTGTAAATATTTTATTATACCTTTTCATGTGACAACACTGAAGAAATTACACTTTGCTACAATGTAAAGTAGTGAATGTACAGCTTGTATAACAGTGTAAATTTGCTGTCCCCTTAAAATAACGCAACACACAGCCATTATTGTCTAAATCGCTGGCAACAAAAGTGAGTACACCCCTAAGTGAAAATGTCCAAATTGGGCACAATTAGCCATTTTCCCTCCCCACTGTCATGTGACTTGTTCGTTTTACAAGGTCTCAGGTGTGAATGGGGAGCAGGTGTGTTAAATGTGGTGTTATCGCTCTCACTCTCTCATACTGGTCACTGAAAGTTCAACATGGCATCTCACGGCAAAGAACTCAGAGGATCTGAAAAAAGAATTATGCTCTACATAAGGATGGCCTAGGGCTTAGGCTATAAGAAGATTGCCAAGACCCTGAAACTGAGCTGCAGCATGGTGGCCAAGACCATATAGCGGTTTAACAGGACAGGTTCCATTCAGAACAGGCCTCGCCATGGTCGACCAAAGCAGTTGAGTACACGTGCTCAGCATCATATCCAGAGGTTGTCTTTGGGAAATAGACGCATGAGTGTTGCCAGCATTGCTGCAGAGGTTGAAGGGGTGGGGAGTCAGCCTGTCAGTGCTCAGACCATACGCCGAACACTGCATCAAAATCAGTCTGCATGGCTGTCATCCCAGAAGGAAGCCTCTTCTAAAGATGATGCACAAGACAGCCCGCAAACAGTTTGCTGAAGACAAGCAGACTAAGGATATGGATTACTGGAACGATGTCCTGTGGTCTGATGAGACCAAGATAAACTTATTTGGTTCAGATGGAGTCAAACGTGTGTGGTGGCAAGCAGGTGATGAGTACAAAGACAAGCGTGTCTTGCCTACAATTAAGCATGGTAGTGGGAGTCTCATGGTCTGGGGCTGCATGAGTGCTGCCGGCACTGGGGAGCTACAATTCAGTGCAAAAAAACATCATGAATGCCAACATGTACTGTGACATACTGAAGCAGAGCTCGATCCCCTCCCTTCGGAGATTGGGCTGAAGGTCAGTATTCCAACATAACGACCCCAAACACACCTCCAAGATGACAACTGCCTTGCTACAGAAGCGGAGGGTAAAGATGATGGACTGGCCTAGCATGTCTCCAGACCAAAATCCTATTGAGCATCTGTGGGGCATCCTCAAACTAAAGGTGGAGGAGCGCAAGGTCTCCAACATCCATTAGCTCTGTGATGTCATCATGGAGGAGTTGAAGAGGACTCCAGTGGCAACCTGTGAAGCTCTGGTGAACTCCATGCCCAAGAGGGTTGAGGCAGTACCGGAAAATAATGGTGGCCACACAAAATTATGACACTTTGGGCCCAATTTGGACATTTTCACTTAGGAGTGGAGTGTACTCACTTTTGTTGCCAGTGGTTTAGACATTAATGGCTGTGTGTTGTGTTATTCTGAGGGGATAGCAAATTTACACCGTTAACCACTTTCTGACCTCCTCACACAGATATACTGCAGCAGAAGGGCACGTACAGGCAGAATCACGTACCTGTACGATGCCCTTTAAGAAGTAGGCTTACAGACGCGCCCACCAGAAGCTTTGTGAGCATGATCGCAGGTCCCACGGACACTATGTCCGCGGGGATACCTGCGATCGTCTCATGGAGAGGAAGAACGGGGAAATACTAATGTAAACAAGCATTTCCTCGTTCTGCCTAGTGACACTGTTACTGATCACCGCTCCCTGTAATCAGGAGTGCTGATCAGTTTGTGTCACACACAGCCCCTCCCCCCCACAGTTATAATCATTCTACCAGCGCCACCTAGTGGTTAACCCCTTCACCGCCAGTCACATTTACACAGTAATCAATGCATTTTTAATTGCACTGATAGCTGTATAAATGTGAATGGTCCCAAAATCACGTCAAAAGTGTCCAATCTGTCCGCTATAATGTCGCAGTCAAGATAAAAATCGCTGATCGCCGCCATTACTAATAAAAAAAAATATTAATAAAAATGCCATAAAACTATTCCCTATTTTGTAAACGCTATAACTTTTGCGCAAACCAATCAAATGCTTATTGCAAATTTTTTTTTTTTTTTTTTAAATCTAAGTTTTATATATTGATACAAAAGAAAACATACAATAACCCACACATCCTTCCCTAAAACCTCCCCTCCTCCCTCCTTCCCTGACCAATACCCCCCCCCCCCCCCCCCGCAGACCCCAATCCTATATTACCAACAGGGCAAAACAACTATTTATCCCACAGATGTCGGCATCATTTCGGCATACTTCGCAGATTTCCTGAAGGCCACCCAGCTTGCCCATCTTCCTCCCGCTATCACTTGCTCTTTGGATAACAAGTCTTTCTCCCTTTTCTCTAAATTATATGTTTCCTGTATTTTTTGGAACCAATCCCTAATCTTAGGGCCTTCAGCTTTCTGCCATTTCTTGGGAATTTCACTTTTTGCTGTATTCAATAATACTGGGATTATGGACGTGTTATACTCCCGTTTTCCTCCCTCCGAGCTATGGAACAAACATATCCAGGGGTCGTATGGGATTGATTTGCCCGCTATGTCCTCTATTATCTGAATTACTACCTGCCAGAACTTTTTTGCCTCCGGACAGCTCCACCATGTGTGTGCCATAGTCCCCAGCATCCCACAGCCCCTCCAGCAGTTTGGCGACCTATCTGGTTGGTATTTGTTAATTTTTTCTGGAGTTGCGTACCATCTGGATAAGCATTTGTAGTTTGTCTATCATTTTTGTGTCAGTGGCCGTGCTATGGGTTGCCTTTATTATGTTACCTATTGCATTTTCTTCTAGTGGTACCCCCAAATCCTCCTCCCATTTCTTAATGAATGGCGGCGTTTCCATCTCTCCACTATTCAACAACATTTTATATATCGCTGAAATATACCCTTTGGTCTTATTACTACTACATAATTTCTCTATTGGTAAGAGGCAATTTTCCTCTCTAATAGACCCAAGGAGGCTTTTGACGAAGTGCGAGAGTTGAGCGTACCGCCATCCATCTAGTCTCATTAAATCTCTACGTGTGTCCAAGTGCTTAAAAGGTGCCCATTTTCCCTTTTTTCACTATATCTTTTAGTTGTGTTCCATGTCGGTCCTTACCTTGAGGATTTCTGCCTTAATTGCCTTTTCTAGTTTCTCAAACATGTCTTGAATCTCCATTTTTGTGGGGAGGGCTTCCCCTGCCAGATCCATCTCCATGTTCAAAACTGGTTCTCCTTCAGGAAGTGCCCCTGTAGTAGCTGCTCCCCCCTGGGCCCCTTTGCTTTTAGTTGAGGCCTTTTTTTTGTCCTTTGACTCTTTTGACTCTTGTTGTTTATTATCTGTGCCAGGACTCTTTAAAAACTTTTGAATAGTACTGGAGTTCAGGCTGTCTCTAGGTTTGTTAGGGTCTGCTGATTTTTGGGGGCGCCCTCTAATGTTCATCCCACCTCCCCCACACCACCTGAACCCTTGCTAGTTGTTACCAACTACTGTTTTGGCTCTCTGGTTCTGGACCCAGCATGCATCAAAGAAAGTCTAACACCGGGATAGGGACTGGTCTCTATGCCCTTCCTTGGGGAATTTACAGCAGCTCTCCAATCCGGCTTGCAGCTGGTTAAGTACCCACGACCAAGTCACTGCTGTCACTTAACAGTTAGAGGCTGTTTCTGAGACAATCACACTGTATGGCCAAAAAAAAAAAAAAAGGGAATCCCCTTAGAGCTTTCAGGATTGCTGGTGGGATGATTTTTACCAGGGGCACCTGTCGCAGGCGTATTGCACAGTTTATGTGTGTTCAGTTCAGCCAAGCAGGTCCCGCCTGGCCCTTTGCATCACTGTTTTTGGAAAAAAAAGCACACACAACTCAGAAGACAGTCCTGCTCTAGACCCAACTTAAGCCCGGTTTTTGGCAGAGTGGTAGTGTATAATAGTAATAATATCCTATGGCTGTTCCTTTGTTGAATTGCCACAGATCATTTACACAGACGGGACACCATATATAAGGTAACACGTGATGGACATAACACCACTCTGGTCATATGGTGACTGCTGTTTCCGCACCAGCAAAGTATTGCTTTTACATCCACTTGCAACTTTCAAAATGCTTTAGTTGATTTTCTTTCAGCAGGTAGCTATAATAAGCATTTAACACAGTTCTTATAGTAGTGGTAGTAGTGGTATCAGCCAAGCTGATCCAACCTGGACCCAGGGAATCTCTTGTGGGGGAGTCTTCTGCATTCAGAGTAGATTTCACTGTCAACACCAGCACTGTACTTTGCAAAGGAGAAGGGGGGGGCTCCCCACACCCCCCGGAATACCGCGTTGTCTATTTGCCTGCGCTTCTTGCTTTGATAGGGCACTGTTCAGCCGCTCTCTTTGAGACTGTCCCAGTGTGGTTGTTAGGATGGGGGGGAGCGGGGCCGAGGAGTCCCGGAGCGACAGACACAGGGGGGGAGACCAGGAGATAGTGTGTGTGTGCTGCGGCGTGCCTCTGCTCCGTCTTCTCTCCTATGCTGTTCTAAGTGCAGCGCCAGTCCGCAGCTCTCGTTAGGCTGCCTCTCCTGCTCGCTGGAGCCAGCTGACAGGCGGGCCGGCCTGTAGCATCAGGGGAAGGGAGGGATCGCTCGTCGGCCACAGTCTCTCACCCCGTGCTTTTAGGACGCTAACCCCTCCAGGCATGCTCCGCTCGCCGCCTCATCACCGAGCCCCGCCCCCAGACCTCAGCACGTCATGCCATTCCCCTGCAAATTTTTTTTTTACCAAAAAGATGTAGAAGCTACTAGCCAGGCCTCAAGGGTTACTCGCCACCAGTTGCCCCACCCGACCCCTACTAAGCCCCACTCCTAATCCAACTCCTAAACACGCCCTCATAAATTCTCATGAAATGACACTTAAATATTTTATGCAGAATTAAGTTATAAGTCTTTAAATAGACTAGCAGACTATCCCCCCCTTCAGTCCATCATGAATGCTGCTGCCAGACTCATCCATCTTACAAACCGCTCAGTGTCTGCTACCCCTCTCTGCCGATCCCTCCATTGGCTGCCACTCGCCCAACAAATTAAATTTAAAATACTAACAATAAGTTACAAAGCCATCCACAACTCTGCCCCCAGCTACATCACTAGCCTAGTCTCAAAATACCAACCTAATCGCCCTCTCCGTTCCTCCCAAGACCTCCTGCTCTCTAGCTCCCTCATTACCTCCTCCCATATCCGCCTCCAGGACTTCTCCAGAGCCTCGCCCATCCTCTGGAATTCCTTACCCCAATCTGTCAGACTGTCTCCAAATTTATCCACTTTTAGGCAATCCCTGAAAACTTTCCTCTTCAGAGAAGCCTATCCTGCCTCCATCTAACAACTGCACTATTTTCTCCATTAGCTCATCCCCCACAGCTAATACCCTTTTGTATAACTTGACCCTCCCTCCTAGATTGTAAGCTCTAACGAGCAGGGCCCTCTGATTCCTCCTGTATTGAATTGTATTGTACTTGTACTGTCCGCCCTAATGTTGTAAAGCGCTGCGTAAACTGTTAGCGCTATAAAAATCCTGTATAATAATAATAATAATATAAAAATAAATATTAACAACAACTTTATCCGTGCCCAAAAATGCAGCCTGCCCGTGTCCGCCAGTGCAGCCCGTGTCCGCCAGTGCAGCCCGTGTCCGCCAGTGCAGCCCGTGTCCGCCAGTGCAGCCCGTGTCCGCCAGTGCAGCCCGTGTCCGCCAGTGCAGCCCGTGTCCGCCAGTGCAGCCCGTGTCCGCCAGTGCAGCCCGTGTCCGCCAGTGCAGCCCGTGTCCGCCAGTGCAGCCCGTGTCCGCCAGTGCAGCCCGTGTCCGCCAGTGCAGCTACAGTCAGGTCCATAAATATTGGGACATCAACAAGTCTAATCTTTTTGGCTCTATACACCACCACAATGGATTTGAAATGAAACGAACAAGATGTGCTTTAACTGCAGACTTTCAGCTTAAATTTGAGGGTATTTACATCCAAATCATGTGAACGGTGTAGGAATTACAACAGTTTGTATATGTGCCTCCCACTTTTTAAGGAACCAAAAGTAATGGGACAATTGGCTGCTCAAATGTTCCATGGCCAGGTGTGGGTTATTCCCTCATTATCCCATTTACAAGGAGCAGATAAAAGGACCAGAGTTCATTTCAAGTGTGCTATTTGCATTTTGAATCTGTTGCTGTCAACTCTCAAAATGAAATCCAAAGAGCTGTCACTATCAGTGAAGCAAGCCATCATTAGGCTGAAAAAACAAAAATCAAACCCATCAGAGAGACAGCAAAAACATTAGGTGTGGCCAAATCAACTGTTTGGAACATCCTTAAAAACAAAGAATGCACCGGTGAGCTTAGCAACACCAAAAGACCCGGAAGACCACAGAAAACGACTGTGGTGGATGACCGAAGAATTCTTTTCCTGGCAAAGAAAACACCCTTCACAACAGTTGGCCAGATCAAGAGCACTCTCCAGGAGGTAGGTGTGTGTGTGTCAAAGTCAACAATCAAGAGAAGACTTCACCAGAGTGAATACAGAGGGTTCACCACAAGATGTAAACCATTGATGAGCCTCAAAAACAGGAAGGCCAGATTAGAGTTTGCCAAACAACATCTAAAAAAGCCTTCACAGTTCTGGAACAAAATCCTATGGACAGATGAGACCAAGATCAACTTGTACCAGAGTGATGGGAAGAGAAGAGTATGGAGAAGGAAAGGAACTGCTCATGATCCAAAGCATACCACTTCATCAGTGAAGCATGGTGGTGGTAGTGTCATGGCGTGGGCATGTATGGCTGCCAATGGAACTGGTTCTCTTGTATTTATTGATGATGTGTCTGCTGACAAAAGCAGCAGGATGAATTCTGAAGTGTTTCGGGGAAAATGATCTGCTCATATTTAGCAAAATTCTTCAGAACTCATTGGATGGCACTTCACAGTGCAGATGGACAATGACCCGAAGCATACTGCGAAAGCAACCAAAGAGTTTTTTAAGGGAAAGAAGTGCAATGTTATGGAATGGCCAAGTCAATCACCTGACCTGAATCCGATTGAGCATGCATTTCACTTGCTGAAGACAAAACTGAAGGGAAAATGCCCCAAGAACAAGCAGGAACTGAAGACAGTTGCAGTAGAGGCCTGGCAGAGCATCACCAGGGATGAAACCCAGCGTCTGGTGATGTCTATGCGTTCCAGTCTTCAGGCTGTAATTGAATGCAAAGGATTTGCAACCAAGTATTAAAAAGTTAAAGTTTGATGGATGATTGTTAATCTGTCCATTACATTTGATCCCTTAAAAAGTGGGAGGCACATATACAAACTGTTGTAATTCCTACACTGTTCACCTGATTTGGATGTAAATACCCTCAAATTAAAGCTGTAAGTCTGCAGTTAAAGCACATCTTGCTTGTTTCATTTCAAATCCATTGCGGTGGTGTATAGAGCCAAAAAGATTAGAATTGTGTCGATGTCCCAATATTTATGGACCTGACTGTATGTGTCCCCAACGCAGCCTACCCTGTGTAAGGGAAGAGAGATGAGATCCGCCACCTGGTTGATCAGAGAGCGGGGAACATAACAGCTTTCATTTCAATAG
>JBBGZY010000828.1:57500-85000 GCA_037952925.1 Lithobates clamitans
TAAAACTAAAAGTGATAGACTCTTGGTGCACAGCCACTTTACACCACAGATAGCACGGAGAAAAAAATATGGGTTAGAAGAAGGTAATACCTGTGTTCTACGTTGCCATCATGAATGGGTTCTGGGGGCACTCTCCACGGGCAGTTTACCCTACCACCAGGCAGACGTTTGAAATCAAACTGACAGCATATTTTCGGGTCAGGACCACATGTATGAGGAATGTCATAGCTGTAGAAAGGCATCATATGGCACAAAATGTCGGTGCTACTCCCCAAATCTATAATTAAAATAAAATGATCACTAATGAACTTCTACAATGAATGTGGTAGAGCATGGAGAACCCTAAAATGACAAACGTCTCAAATAAGAAGAAAAACAAATCAACAGTGACGCTTCACTCAATTAGCCAACAATTTTGACTATATGTGGGTGCATAGGCTTATAGCTTCATATTATGCATAATTAATTATGAAATTGTAAACAATGGTGCAGCTATACACATAGCAGTTAATTTTTAATTGTTTAGCATTTTATAATGAATGTGGAACCGATTGCTCATATGCAAGTCCCCAGCAATCTGCTGTTCACCAATTTAATGGTTTTGCACTTTTAAATAGGCCCAACTATTGAAACTGCGGTGGGCAGTTGCAAGGCATTTTCAATTAATTTCAACCGCCATGTCCATATGAATGCTTAAAACTAAGAGAAAAAAAAATCAAAACCATCTGCGAACTGTTCAATTTCATGTAATGGTTTCCTTTTGTTCAAATTAGAAAGCCTCCAAATTGGCAAAGGTTTGGCCAGCATAAGAGTCAGAGGCGTAACTAGAACCCTCAGGGCCCCAGTGAAAGAAACCATGAAGGGCCCCTGACCCGTAGTCTGATGGGGATATTGCGACAGGAGGGGGCAGTATGACAAGGGTATTGTCACATGTGGGGGTAGTGTGACAAGAAAAGGATATCTGGGAAGTGTGACGGGGGGGGGGGGGGGGGGATAAGAGGTGGCACTGAAAGGAGGGTGGCAGTATGACAGGGGGATATTGTGACAAGAGGGGGGCAGTGTGACAGGAAAAGGGTACCTGGGAAGTATGACAGGAGGGAAGCAGTGTGATAAGAGCAGTGTATCGAGGAGAAACTGTGAAAGGAGGAGGGCCATCTAACAAGAGGAACCAGTATGACAGGAGGGGTAGTGCAACAGGAGGGGTAAATATGACAAAAAGGGGGAATTTGACGAGGGGCAGAATGATGGAGGGGCAGTATAACAGGGGGTATTGTGACAAGGGGCAAGCATGACAGGTGGGGGTCAGTGTGACAGGGGAATAGTATGACGTGGGCAGTGTGATAAAATAGGAGCTGTGTGGCAGGTGGGGGTGGGCAGTGTGGCAGGTGGGGGGGGGCAGTGTGGCAGGTGGGGGGGGGGCAGTGTGGCAGGTGGGGGGGGGGGCAGTGTGGCAGGGGGGGGGGCAGTGTGGCAGGTGGGGGGGGCGGCAGTGTGGCAGGTGGGGGGGGCGGCAGTGTGGCAGGTGGGGGGGCGGCAGTGTGGCAGGTGGGGGGGGCGGCAGTGTGGCAGGTGGGGGGGGCGGCAGTGTGGCAGGTGGGGGGGGCGGCAGTGTGGCAGGTGGGGGGGCGGCAGTGTGGCAGGTGGGGGGGGGCGGCAGTGTGGCAGGTGGGGGGGGGCGGCAGTGTGGCAGGTGGGGGGGGCAGTGTGGCAGGTGGGGGGACAGTGTGGCAGGTGGGGGGACAGTGTGGCAGGTGGGGGGACAGTGTGGCAGGTGGGGGGACAGTGTGGCAGGTGGGGGGACAGTGTGGCAGGTGGGGGGACAGTGTGGCAGGTGGGGGGACAGTGTGGCAGGTGGGGGGACAGTGTGGCAGGTGGGGGGACAGTGTGGCAGGTGGGGGGACAGTGTGGCAGGTGGGGGGACAGTGTGGCAGGTGGGGGGACAGTGTGGCAGGTGGGGGGACAGTGTGGCAGGTGGGGGGACAGTGTGGCAGGTGGGGGGGCAGTGTGGCAGGTGGTGGGGGGGCAGTGTGGCAGGTGGTGGGGGGGCAGTGTGGCAGGTGGTGGGGGGGCAGTGTGGCAGGTGGTGGGGGGGCAGTGTGGCAGGTGGTGGGGGGGCAGTGTGGCAGGTGGTGGGGGGGCAGTGTGGCAGGTGGTGGGGGGGCAGTGTGGCAGGCGGTGGGGGGGCAGTGTGGCAGGCGGTGGGGGGGCAGTGTGGCAGGTGGTGGGGGGGCAGTGTGGCAGGTGGTGGGGGGGCAGTGTGGCAGGTGGTGGGGGGGCAGTGTGGCAGGTGGTGGGGGGGCAGTGTGGCAGGTGGTGGGGGGGCAGTGTGGCAGGTGGTGGGGGGCAGTGTGGCAGGTGGTGGGGGGCAGTGTGGCAGGTGGTGGGGGGCAGTGTGGCAGGTGGGGGGGCAGTGTGGCAGGTGAGGGGGGGAGGTTACTAAGAGGGGAAAAGAAAAGAACGGCTGCACACCAAAGGAACATTCCAACGTGTTTAGTCCAAAATAGCAAATGACAGCCAACAAAACAGAGTGCCCGAACCCAGGCGACGCGTTTCACACCGACCTCAGTTCTTCAAACCAGGTTTGAGGTCAGTGTGAAACGCGTCACCTCCTGGGTTGGGGGACTCTGTCTTGCTGGTTGTCATTTGCTATCTTAGTATAAACACGTTGGAACGTTCCTTTGGTTTGCAGCTGTTCTTTTCTTCTTATTGATCATTGGTGGCGAGCAGTGGCTTGCACCCCAGCACATCCAGATTGTAGTGAATGCTCGCCTGGAACAGTGTTTTCCTTCCGTGAACTGATATAGGGGGGCAGTGCTACAAGAGGGGGCGTGACAGGTGGGGGGGGCAGCGTGACAGGTGGGGGGGCAGCGTGACAGGCGGGGGGGGCAGCGTGACAGGTGGGCATTGTTATAGTAAGACACAGCATGCTCAGGTGCCGGACTTACCTTACAGAAGAAGCCGCAGCCCTTGTACATACTGCTTTTCTGTGATGTCCACAGGATGTCCCATCTGGCTAGCAGTTCACCTCCCGAGTGTCAATGTATACAGTGGAGGGGAGGGGCCTCTGACCCGGGCAGGTATTGGCAAGAGTGTACAAGCAGAGCGACTCACTTTTGAACTGAATCTGGTGCCTAGCCAGGTCAGAGGCCCCTCCCCACTGACATTCGTGAAGTGAACTGCAACATACAGGGATATACAATGTAATACTGACACATAATCACACACATAGGTTGGACTTGATGGACTTGTGTCTTTTTTCAACCTCACCTACTATGTAACTATGTAACTGCTAGCCGGATGGGACATCCCGCGGACATCACAGGGAAGTAGTATGTACAAGGGCTGCTGCTTCTTGCATCTAGGATTCTGGATTCTAGCCAGTATTCCGGATGGGACATCCTGTGGACATCACAGAGCATCTGTTCGCCCCCCTCCACTGTATAGTTAGCTGCCAGCCGGAGGTACAGGGGGAGATGCTGGGTCTTGAGGCCCTCCCACAGTGGTGGAAAGCCAGGGCCTGGTCGCAAGTGAGACTGCTGCGACCCTGGTAGTTCTGCCACTGATAAGAGCTAATCCACTGGTGTAGGAATTTTCTCTCTTCTTCAAAGTAACCAATAGATTTTAGCAAACACCTAGCAGGAATGGCAGATGAAGGCACTTATGCAATGTTATCATGAAATTTATGACGAAGAAAAAAAGAAAGTACAAAAAGCAGAGAACCTTAACAGTATTCTTCTTGCAAGCTACCCCTACCAGTTCTATCATTTCCTTGTCGTCTTCTCCCTCATCTACAACTCCTGAAGACCCTGTTGGTAACTCCAAAGATGACACTGTCTACCCTGTTGGTATCTCCAATGATGACACTGCCGACCCTGCTGGAACAGGAACCTGTACTCTACAAACTGTATGATTGAACCCGTTCTGATATTGCTGTTTTACTAACCTGAGAGCTTATTCTAAATAGGAAACCTTAATTTTGTTAGCAGATATTAAAAATTCTAACTATAAGCAAAAATGAGTCCTTACATTTAAAAGAGCACCTGTCATTTCAGATCCATCATTGCAGCACCTGTTAGTGGGCATCCACTCACCAGCTGCCGCCACTTCCCTCACCTTGCTGTGTCACTGCTGCATCACCAGCCATCCCGTTCAGGTGAATGGGACAGTCAGTGAGTCAACAGCGGGTCAGAGGAGGAGCCGCTGTGGGACAGATGACAGTTGCTCTTTACAAATTATGAATAAAGTTGATTTTTTTTAAATCAAGCCTTTTTACTAGTGATATAAATCAAATCCACCCTGCTTCAGAGAGCTGTGCAGTGGCCGTGACTCCGCACGATGTATACTAGCACATTATGCAATGGCCTTGCAATGGATATGGACACACAGCTCAGCAACTTGCCAAGTAAACACCAGGAGCAAGGAGGCAGATAGCTCCAGCATGGGGACTGCCAAAAGAGAAGGTATGGGACCGTTCTGTGCAATATCATTGCACAGAGTAGGCAAGTATAACATCTGTATTTTAAGACAAAAAAAGTAACCTTTATCATCGCTTTAAGCAGCATACTAGAGAATAGTGTATGGAAAGTGTAAGTACACCGCATAGTGAGCACTCTGGGAGCCAAATTTTAAAGCAGCAGATCTTTTGACAGCAGCCATAGCAGTAAGTGTACCAGAAACAAATCTACAAACCAAGTTTTTCAGCAAAATGCCATTCTAGGATATATCTATAAAATTTGGAACACAAGCCACTGTATAATATACAACTATATTTTGGCTACATTATTTGTTTGGACTGGTTTTTCCACATTCCACAGAAATTAAAACAGCAGGTATTTTGGGAAATGAATGTTAGTGCTAGTTCAGTACCCAATCAATAAGATATGTTATGTGTTTGGCAGTTTTACACCCCCGATCAGTAGTGACCTAGATAAGTAAGCAAAGAGGAAATTCTGCTTCTAACAAAGCACCTACATTATACCTTTTCAGGCCCGGAACTATATAGCACTCAGGCCTATAACATCCAAGTTAAAAAAAAAAAAAAAAAAAAAAAGAAGAAGAGGAATATAGAACAGATACAATGTTTTGAATTTTCAAGCAATAATGATGACCTGTAATAAAATTACCAATGTAAACTAATGCTTTTCATAAAAGCTTGCTTACCCCAGTTTTGCCTCCAAAAAAATTCCAACGTTTTTTTTGATGAAAAATGTTTCTTGACCGAATAATGGATTCGCTGGATAAGCATGTTGGACAGCCCTGAGCGTTTTAGAAGGTAAGCCATTGTTGGAGAATGTCCAAACGGATCTACTGCCCAACCTGATTTTGGCTTGACACCTGTTTAACCAAAAGACAATTAACATAACAGTTATCCAAACCAGTGTTTCTCAACTCCAGTCCTCAAGACGCCCCAACAGGTCATGTTTTCAGGATTTCCCTCAGATGAAATGGCTGTGGTAATTACTAAGGCAGTGAAACTGATCAAATCACCTGTGCAAAATAATGGAAAGCCTGAAAACATGACCTGTTGGGGCACCTTGAGGACTGGAGTTGAGAAACACTGATGCAAACAAGGCATGCTAAAATATAAAAGGACATTCAAAAATTGTTTCTCTATTTGATGAAAAAGGGCAGTAAAAGTAAAAGGAACAACATTTAAAATTTAATCTATTGTGTTGCTATTCCAGAACAGCTAAAGGATTTTGTCCTAAAGTGAGTAAACTTTTGCAGTGCATTAGAAACCACAATTTTGAGCTAAAATAATTTCAGTCAGATTACTTCTAAGTACTGTGAAAAAGCACTTAAAATGTAAAACTACAGGCAAAACTTTTCTTTTCATTTTGTTTAGAGTAAGGGAGGTTTTAACCCCTGTAATTTTTATTTTAGCCATCTGTGTCCCACTGGGGAAATGTACCTTCCTGTCCCATAGCCAAACAGGGAGTGAGAGGAAATCCCTGCAAATTAAGGGAATCCATGGCCCCCCCCCCCCCCCCTCCCCAGTCACAGAACTAGTGTCCCCATTGGAAGATTTCTCCTCTATTACTTTTTTGGAGACAATCCAAAATGTGAGATTTTCTTTTACTTTCACTTTAACAACTGACAGGTGTTATTTTCCCTCTCAACTCTAGCCACAACTAAAACCGTTTTGCCTTTAGGTATACTTTAATGCTAATCTGGCCAAAAAACACTCACCAGATGTGTCCACATATATCCAAACTGAACTGCAAGGTTTAAACAAAGAAGGTATCATGTATGTAGATTTTTTTTTTATATATGCAGTTCTAAGTACAGACACATTTTGATGTGGATTAGAGTACTTCAAACACTCTAAACAAGCTAAAATTGCACACAATTGGGACCAGCTACCCAAGAATGCAAAACCTACGTAATAAAGCAGTATTAAACCAAAAATTTAAAATGTAATATACTGCAGATTTTTTTGGGATAAAGGTTTCACATAAATAAAAGTTGATAATTTTAAGTTCCCTTGCCAGTGTTAAATGGTTTGCCTCATCTCTGTAACCAATACATTCTGCTGGAAAGCCTGTTCTTTTGAAAAACAGACATACTGTCTGGATCCCCAGGTAAAAATAAAAGAAAGCCTAAAAAAGAAGATGAATACAGCTAAGAAATGGTAAACTGCAGTATAATAAATGTTTGCTTATGGTTTTAAAGCGGTTGTATACCCGCTGTCATTTTTTTTTTTTTTTTTACACCTGCAAGGGAAAAGGCATAATGAGCTAGTATGCACCGCATACTAGCTCATTATGAGATACTTACCTTAGAACGAGGCGCCGGCATCTCACCTGGTCCACGCCGAGGGAGCCGACATCTCCCCTCGGCGTGTCTTCCGGGTATCGCGGCTCCGGCGCTGTGAGTGGCCGGAGCCGCGATGTCGTCACTCCCGCGCATGCGCGCGGGAGACTTCTGCCCGGCATGCCGGGCTGTCAGCCGAGAGTCCCCTGTGCGCATGCGCCGCTGCAGTTAGCGGCTCATTGCGAGGGGAATATCTCCTAAACCTTACAGGTTTAGGAGATATTTTTTTTACCTACAGGTAAGCCTTATTATAGGCTTACCTGTAGGTAAAAGTTACAAATATAGGTATACAACCGCTTTAATACCACTTTAAAAGAAGAGTACAGAATATTTTTAGTGTGCACATACTTTGAGATGTTATCACGGACTTAAAGTGGATGTAAACCCTCACATATACCTAATGGAGTAAACAGCCTCAGATGTCCCTACAAAAGTTTTATATATAAATGTGCCGTCTTCAACTTTCTAGAGTGGAAGTGCACATTGTGTTAGAACTTTCTCTTCCTGTTCCACCACTGGGTGTGGATTCTTGGCATACACTGTGTGACAGCTGATTGGAGAAAAGGCACACACCCCCCTCCACAAAAGAAGAGGAAGGAAGAAATGTGCAGAGCTGTGCTGTGAATAGACCAGCTGTCGGCTTACCACAAAGCTATGTCCCCCGAATCAGAGAAGTTCCAAAGCACTTAGGTTGACGTAACAAACCATCCTACAAAACAGATGAACCCAGGAACTTGCAGCCTCTCCCCACTATACCATGTGATCTCACAATATACAGGATCATATAAAGAGCTAGATGCTCCACATGGCATAAAATCATATATAGAGTTCATTACAATAAAAACTATTCAAAAGTCAGTTTCGATGTGGTGACTTTACAGAGTCAACTCCACCCTACATGTTTCATCACAACTGACATCGGGGACTCGCAGGGGACGCCCGCACAACACGCATTAAATACTGGTACTGTGCAATGGAAAGCAGGGAAGTGACAAACAAGGAAATGGGAAGCCAGGTCATAAAACCAAGCCTCGCAATCAACAAAAGTCAGACACTTTTGTTGATACTGAGGCTTAGTTTCATGGCCTGGCTTTCCATGTCCTTGTTTGTCACTTCCTTACATCAACCTAAGTGCTTTTTGACTTCTCTGATTCAGAGGGTTTTGGCTTTTCGGTTAGCCTCTTGTGTGAAATAAGGTGGAGGAGCAAGCAAGTAGTGTGGATTACATCCAATTGAATCCCTTTCATGCTCGCACTTTTTTGCACTAAATTATGAGACCTTTTCTCACAATTTTATGGTGAATGGGCTTGTTTTTATTGAACAGCACTTGCATTGATGATGATATACATATTTTGATTAGCGTTGCAACTGTTTTTTCTATGCTATATAACCATTTATATCTAGTGGTGTGCTAGTTGCTTTTCTTTTTAATTGAACAATAAGCACAACCCCATCTTTTTTTTTCCACATCATGAAGCATTGTAAAAAAGGTGCAGAGCCTTCGCCATAATTAAAAAAAAAAAAAAAAAAAAACTGTCTTGGCAGTGCTCTAACATTTCACCACTGTAGAAGAACCACCAAGCCAAAAAGTTCCAGGCCAGTTCTGACATTAGTGGGGAAGAGAGTTGAATTTTTCCTGTGGTATTGCTGACCCTTAACATGTTTGCTTATACCTGCACACATTTTAGAAATTTGATAACTCTCCTTGTACGAGCGCACATGATCTTGTCAGAGTTGTGGAGGACTGTTCACATGCTTGGATGAGCTTGAATATGTGATGCACACTGAAAAATCTTATAGCTAGTACTTGGGAGTTTGTCTGACATTCACAGTGACTTTTAAATGGAAGAAGACATGTCCAAGAGTCTAGGATAGATTCCAAATTATCACAATTCCCTGTGTATGTCCACCTGCACATAACCAACCACAGGTATTGCCAACCAAAAAATAATAAGACCTGATTTTTTTTTTCTTTCCAAACTACATTTGAATAGTCTACAAAGCCGATTTGAAATTGGGTCATCTAAAAACTGTATTGATGGGCATCCTAAGAGTATCTTGGAACAGGGAAACTGTATAAACTGTTAGCAAAAATAAAATAAAAATGACTTTACCAAGGTTATTCTCCAGCCATTGGTGTCCTTCAATTAACTGATCAATCAATGAAAAATAGTGGGAAGAAGCTTCATCTGCCATTACCCATCCACCCGTAACAATTTCAAACTGCTTCTGCTCGATTAACCTGTTAATCACATTAAAAGGTAAATATTAACACGACATATAATGTATTAAGGACAATCTAATTACTTAAGAAGTCTACTCTTCGCTTTTATTGTGAATTATCTAAAACATGATTACTAAAATCTCAAGTTACCAACCTCATCCCTGCACTCACAAGACTTACATCCTCATTAATCTTGCCATCTTCAAATCCTGAAATTAGATAACAGTGAACCAAGCAAATTTACCTGCCCTCTAATTATCCCACAGGGTAATACTATATATTATGAGGCAGACATACTGAGGAGAAAGATTACTATAGAACATTGACTGCTGCATCTCAGTACTGGTTTTTCAGTGTGCCTTAAATAAAGATTTCACTTCTTGGACAAAAAAAAAAAAAAGGGAAGAAGGTTGGAGAACGTTTACACTGCAACACTGACCAGTCAAGTTTGCTATAACCTGTTTTAATGTAAGGGTTTTCCAACATCCAAAAAAGTAGGTGCTCTTTAAATACAGCCAAGTGGCATGCTTTACCATTTCTTAACCAACAATGCAGTTATTACTTTGTAAGAAAAGTGGTCATTTATAAAAGGCAAAGCCACTGTGTTGCACAGCTAAATGCAGTGAAATGTAAGCATTTCATATTGTCAAGGGATAGATAGATTTATATAAAGTGAAACGTGTTGTGCTATCAATTACAGTGCATACAAGTACCTTAAACTGGAGCATGAATGTATTATGCTAGGTATGACCAGTGGTCCTGACTGGACACCCAGTACTCAGGAGTCTTTTGTTGCTTAGGAACATTTTTGTTTATTTCTAGATAAAGAATCTTCTTAAACCCTAATACAGTAGCTGTGTGTGCATAACCTCTGCCTCATGCAAAGTATACAAACAGAATAGGAGCACTTGCAAGAAATTCCATTTTCAACAGGACCCAAAATAATTGGTAAAATCTTTGATATTGGGATCTTTTCGATGAGCAAGTTTTGGTTTGCAAGGGAGAGTTGATCTCAAACGTGAATCATAATCAGAGAATTAGTGTTCTTTGTTAAAATGCTTTAATAAAAGACATCAAAGCTGTATACAGTCCAAAGAAGGGTTGCTACTTAATTTTTTTTAACGACAAGCTATAAAACACAAAAGAAAAAATTGTATTGTACAGGTCAGAAAACATAACTAATCCATTTGTAGCAGGAAAGGTGTTGGTGGAAGGTGATGCCAGACTCGTACTGTCTTTGCAAGGGCAGCCGGTTTTGTGTGGTGCAAGATCTACTAAAAATGCTGGTTGTAGCTTCCTGGCCCTGTTCAAGACATTCTACACTTGTAAATATGCTTCAAGAATTCTGCATGCCAAAACTAAATATGTGGAAAAAAGGGTGTGCTACCAATGATGGTACTGCTGTTGCTGACCCTGGTGCCCATTGGTAGTAAGGGTGAAGTTACCAAACAGTTTGCTATTGTAGACTGGACAATATCAAAAAACAAAAGCATTGGAAGCTCTCAGCTATGCAGGAACTGCCTTGTATTTAGGTCAAATACTAGGCAGGCTCCGATTGGCAAATGTCAAGAGGAGGAGGGCATGACATCACAATCTTCCAATTTGAAAGCATAGGGTATCCCTGAGTTTCCCAGAAAGGGAGACACAGGAGTGTAGGGGATTTGTTAAGAGTGCCAACAAGATACATTTTTTTTAAGGCTACATTTATTATAATTCCATAGAAAAAGCATAAGAGAACATTCTAAAAACATGAATACAGTGCTGTCAAATTTGTCATACAATCAACAGAACCCAGGAAAGGGGTGGGATCGACGCATTTCACCCAATATTGGGCTCCTTCAGAATAAATTGCTGCCTTTTGGGCCATCTCTGCAGCTTGTATGGTGTCTCATTTTTGGCTATACATATAGCTGACACAAATTATGACCCATATTTGCTGACTGGTGGTATTCCATCTAAGCCTTTTTACCATGCTCCCCTTCTATCTTTAGCCAGATAAATTTATCATCAAAATTATTATTTTCTAATAGCAGCTTTTAGGGTAGAATTATGGTAAATTAGCTTTTGTAACAAACTTCTGCTATGTTTGCATTTCTGGGTTAATTATGTGAACCTCAAGTGGATCCTGAAGAAGCCCAATGTTCGGCGAAAAACGCATCAATCCCACCACATTCCTGGATTTTGTTGATTGTATGACAAATTTGGCAGCACTGTATACATGTCTTTAGAATGTTCTCTTATACTCTACAAAATAATAAATTTAGCTTTTTAAAAACGAACTTTCTATCTTGTTTACTATTGGCTGTGGCACTTCTGTCTCCCCCTTTCTGGGAAACGCTTGGGATAAACTATGCTTTTCAAATACTGACCTCTGAGGATTGTGCCACCCTGGTTTGATTTGTACAAGCTCCCCCACTCAACTTTTTTACATCACAAGCTCCACTTCGGCCAATCAAAGCAAGGCTAGTATTCATCGACAAAAATACAAGGCAGTTCCTGAGCAGCGGCGGGATGGGAGTGAGTGACTCATAAGGCTCCAGAAGCAGAGGGTATTTGCTCCAACCCTTCCCAAAGAAAGAAGGGGTTTTCTTCAAAAAGGTTGTACGACTCCACAATGAATTTCAACATGCCCAGAGTAAAATTCAAGACCGATTTCATCAGCTCTGCAAACCTTTTTTTTTTTTTTTTTAAATCAGAAAAGTTTAGCTGAAAAGTTTGTTTTAGCCTTATTAAAAAATGATATGTAAATCATCTCTACAGTATACCTTAATTAAATCCCACTGGCAATTTTATCGTTATGTTTTCCACAAATTAGTGCTTACCACAGTTCTGGAAAATAATTAAGCAAAAATAAATATTTGTTTTTACTAGGTCACACGGCTTTGCAAACCATTAACTTGTTTGGCAGTGCTAAACGTTTTCTATTAAATTTAGGGGCAGATGCACAAAATTAGTTTCTAAATAAATCCAGCAATGTATCAGTTGTTTCTGCCATGCACAAAATACTTTTACCCAGCATCTAGTTTTCACTGCCTGGGTCTAACAAAAAATAGGCCAATGCAGTGTACCCTAGTGCTGAGATCTCACTGTGGGACCTGCATGCTATTGGAGCACAGGCTCTTGGAAAGATCATGCGGTAAGTACACAGCAGAATAAGTTCTTTAATATATTCTTCCAGCAAAGAGGCATCTAGGATGTAGTCCAAAACCCAGTGGGTCTTGGCCATGAAAAGCAGTTAGCCATATAGGTCAAAGACGTTTAAAATTATGCCTATACGTGTTTCACTCTATTACATAGTGCTAAAAGCACTAAGGGCCCATTCACACCAATGCACTGCAGTAACGTATATTACATACATTGGTACATAATGTACGATAACCTACTGCATTTGCATTGAATGTGATGCAAAATTTGCTTTGACACTATACTAAAGGTTAACAAATGGGTTCCCTTAATGCAACACATGTTAAATGCAACATAATTAAGGGTGTGTTAAACACACTAAGGGGAATGCAAAAAGAGCATCTAAGACACTCTTTAGAATTCTAATGCAACGCCACATGACAAATGTCAGTGCAGGTGATCGGTATATGGAGGGCTCACTGAGGCTGAAGTGTTCATACAGAATCGCCATCCTCTAATACTGTGCTTCCTCCGGCCACTGCTGCTGTTCCATAACAGACTATGTAAATACATTTCTACAGTCAGTCCCCTTCTCGAACATATCAGACTGATAAACAAGCCAAAATTAGTTTCATGGGTGACCCCTTTACACACAACATCCTTCAAATGAAAATTAAAAGAGCAGGGTGGAAAATTATCAGCCAAACAGGCTGCATCCAATTAAATGCAACTGCTGATCACATATTCTAATACAATAGCCCAGCAGGGGGGTTCCAACATTCATGCTGTATAGCATGGATGGAGGTATCTTTCAGATTTTATTCATCCAAACGTGATAACTATAGTTATCAGAGCAGTGTTTTGTAGTAATAAGGCTCTGCTAGATTTTTCACTTCATGCTGCAATCCTCCTAACTGGTAACCTTCATTATAGATTGTTCATGTCAGTATGTCAGTAGACCTGCTGTGTTCTTGGTTGCCCAACTTCCACACAGACTGACTTAAGATTTAGCCTTACCAATGCTGCATCCCCTCTGAAGCTGCCCCCTATTTGGTATGCGCCGTAAGTTCAAATAGAACAGGAGAAAGCTTTTCTTTATTTTTTCAAAGCTGAGATAGAGCGGATCTTAATTTATATGTTATTAATGCCAAATTGATGTTAAAACATAAAACAAAAACAAAAAAAAAGGCTCAAATCATTTCTGGAACATTCTGAGGAAATCCATCTACCTCAACATCATTTATTTCACTACTACCAGGTGGTGGGATATGTCAATCCTGCTATAGCCAACAGAAAGATACTTTTCAAAGCTCATACATTGGTTCTGCAATCCATCAGAATGCATACTCCATCTCTGATCTCTACTCCCAGGCAGTCTTGCAAGAACATGCCCAGAGGTTTCGTTTCAGGCATGGTCGAAAAATACCAGATGTCCAGGTCACTGAAAAGCTCCTACAGGGATAGCTTAAAACCCATAATCTCATTGTAAACGAACAATAGTGACAAACCCAGTTCAAGTTAATCCACAGGGCATCTCTGCTTTTCCTGCACGATAAAACATCCCCAGCAACAGCCAATTGTTCCTGGTGTGGCTGCCACTGTCCTTCGCTGTACCATCACTTTTGGACATGTAATTCTATCACAATGCATTAGGATCACGTGCTCAACTAAGTCTATGGAATCACATCCATTCGGCTCTCTAAAGACCCCAGGATTTGCTTTGTCACGATGAACAACCTCCCTCCCTGTCTTCATTTCATCTTCACATAGACAGCTGCCACAATGGATACACTTGTGCCTACTTACAGCCCGACGTGTTATTCTGAAGGCCCGAACCTTCCCCGCCCCCATCATATCAGCCATTAAGAAGGAACTGAAATCCCTTTAAGATCTCGAAAAATGGGTCACAATTATCTAAAACTATGGGCCAGTTATGTATTGATTGGAGTTTGTCTGCATTGCTTTTGCCCATTTGGGAATAAGTTGACCTACTGATCATTATGTCGGCTATAGGGTAATTGATTTGTGGCCAATATTCTAATCTTCATTCAGGCTTCCAATAACCCACACTGACTAGCCATATGGTAGCTAAATATGGTGGCACTCCTAGAATATAAAAACATATTCCTTTGGTTTTGATATCGATATTAATACTGATATTACCATTTTCTTTATTTTCTTTTATGATTCTCTTATATGGTGTTTCCTACGGCGTCTATCGCCTGTTTTTTGGCCATTCACTGGCCATTTTTGACTATCGTATATTGTATATGTTTCTGGCTTCTTTATATTTCTGTAAACTTTGTACGGTGATACAAACTGCATTAATAATAATAATAAAAAAAAAATCTGCCTTCTACCGCTTTTTGAAACACTGTCCATAAAAACAAAAAGTGAATTTAATGGAACACATTACTAGTAAAATTTGCAATACTACACTATTAAATAGTGTGCTGAAAAAGGCCATCAATTAGATAGGGAAGTTTCTCAAAAGAACTTAAAGGGGTTGTGTAAAGGCAGAAGGTTTTTTATCTTAATGCATTCTATGCATTAAGATAAAAAGACTTCTATGTGCAGCAGCCCCCCTAATGATCCCCCTCATCCTGATTATTCTGGGGGTGTCAGGGGTGGAGTGTGATAATGTACAGCCTTTGCCACACTTACCTCCAGGATTTCCATCTTGAGTTCCAGTGGTGACAATCTACCTTGATGATCCCTGGAGGTCCTGTGGAGTCTACCTCGGAAGTTTTCAAATGCCTGGATATTCCTCTACCCGCCCTGCTGGGCACATTGCCTTTAAGACTCCATGTCGCTGACAGGGGAGTCCACCGGATCCGGTAAGAGTATGCATTTATCATTCATCCATTGATGTTGTCTTTTGTGACGATGTTCTTACCCACGGACCTACTTCACCCTCGCCAGCCCTTGGATACCCACCATCCCTGAGTGGTCGTGCCTGTATTCATTCACAGTTGGACACTTCATCACTCTGCTATTGGTGTTTATACATGGTTTTGTTGGTTTTCACTTTAAATACACCTTATTAGGTTCCAAGGACTTATTTATATGGACCCAATTGTATTTTGTTATCATTAACAGAATTTTTCAGCTTGTTCAGTAAGCGCTACATTTTGTTATTTTCTTTTTGCATAGGTTGTTTGTCACACTGAATGTAGCTGCTCCCCCTTTTTTTTTTTTTCTTAAGTGGTTAGCACAGCGTTTTTCACATTTGTTCCCCTAATACTTACCTGTTCAGAGATGTCCAAGTGTCTCAGCCGTCCAAGATTCTCCTTCCTGATTGGCACCTGCGCCTGTCAAAGTCAGCTAGCCAAACAGGGGAGAGAGGGGGTGGGGGCAGGGCTGGGGTTCCGTGTCTGAATGGACACTGGGGGCTGTGACTGGGCTTGGGTGCCCCCATAGCAAGCTGCTTGCTGTGGGGAAACTTAACATGAAGGAGGTGCCAGGAGAGTAGAAGAGGGATACGAGAAGAGGAGAATCCAAGCTGCCCTGTGCAAATCCACTGTACAGAGCAGGCAAGTATAATATAATGTTTATTTTTATAGGGGAAAAAAAACTAGCCATTACTATCACTTTAATAATTTCAAGGACTGTTTTTATATGTAAAATATGTTATATATTTGAAATTCATCTCCCCATATCATCTAAGGTTCACTCCACTAGGGAAATGAGCACCTCTTGTCTTTCAGCATCAGGTTTAGATCTCAGGTCCAAGTTTATCGATAGGTTTACTGGCCCCACTTGTGTAGACCTCTTTTGGGCATCCAATCAATGCAGAAAACTGGATTTTTGTAGTTTACCTATAAAAAGAATTTTTGAGACCACTGGAAGACGCAGCTTTCTCCCTTTCATCTTATTATTTCTCATACTGCTTGCTGTAAACTAAGCAAGTGGTTTGTAGAAGGGGTTTTCTGGCTATAGGGGCAGGTTTACAATTTTGTTCACCTGGGGTTGGCGCTATACCCTATGGTTAATCAGTTTGTGTGTCCCTCAATGCGCGCCAAGAAAAATGTTACAGAAAAGTACAAAAATCCCATTTCCATGAATTTGTACATGATATGACAGCTATGGAAGTTTATCTAATGCAGAAATGTATAGCAATTACAGAGCATGTAATTATACCTCTAAAAGTCATTAACCACTTCAGCCCCGGAAGGTTTTACCCCCGTCCTGACCAGAGTACTTTTTACAATTTGGCACTGCGCTGCTTTAATTGGTAATTGCGCAGTCATGCAATGCTGTACCCAAATGAAATTTGCGTCCTTTTTTTCCCCACAAATAGAGCTTTCTTTTGGTGGTATTTGATCACCTCTGTGTTTTTTATTTATTGCGATATAAACCTAAAACGATCGAAAATTATGAAAAACAAAATATTTTCTACTTTTTGTTATTAAAAAAATCCAATAAACTCAATTTTAGTCATACATTTAGGCCAAAATGTATTCAGCCACGTCATTGGTAAAAGAAAATGTCAATAAGCGTATAATTATTGGTTTGCACAAAAGTTATCGCGTCTACAAACTAGGGTACATTTTCTGGAACTTACGCAGCTTTTAGTTTATGACTGCCTATCATTTCTTGAGGCGCTAAAATGGCAGGGCAGTACAAACCCCCCCCCAAAAAAAAAAAAATTACCTCATTTTGGAAATTAGACACCCCAAGGAAGTTGTCACTAAATGATATTGCTCACACATGCCATAGTTATATGTGGCATTACACCCCAAAATACATTCTGCTGTTTTATAATTCCACATATGCCCATGGCATATTTGAGCAATATATCATTTAGTGACAACTTGACCAGCATACAAATTGCTTTGGTCCACAATAGATCTATAGAGATGTTCTGTGAAAAACAGCGAATAAAAATCAAGTGACGTAAAATCAACTGTTTCCACCTGAATTCCGGGTTGGCAAGGGAATGGGGGAAGTGCGGGTGCTGCAGAAGTGGTGGGCTCCCAATTCGGAAAGGCAAAAGCAGCAGGAAGGGCACTATGGGCTCGACGGGCCTGTCTTTGTCTTCTTGGTGGCTGAGTTGTGCTAGCAACCTCACCAGCTTGAACTGCACTTATGGCACTCGCCACATCGCCAAGTGTTACTGCGGTGCTGGATGTACAACCAGGATGTACTAGGCCGCTGGTGGTTGCCAGTTCACCAGAAGGATAAGCGGCACTAGTACTGGCTCTCTGCTCCATACGAGACCCCTGCAGTTCTTGCACCTCAACAACAGCAGAAGAACAGGGTCGGGTACGCCTGACCTTGGCAGGGACTGCTACTCCGTCGTCAGAGTTATCGGTCAGGGTGCCGCTGCTGTCTACAGGTTCGTATTTTGAGCCTGAATCTGACAGATAGGTGACTTCCTCTTCACTCATCTGTCATTCGCAGAAACGTGTTTCACTAGTGTACTTCGATTGGACATTTTGGCCTCTAAATTTACTGGTACAACTATTGAGTCTCACAGTAAAAAAAAAAAAAAAAAAAAAAGAGCACCCGACTGTCAGCGACTGCTTAAAATGCTGCAAAAAAAAAACAAAAAACTTAGTGTGCGCAGGGATCAGGGATGACTCTGCGAATGCTGCAGTTACGTAATAGACAGTGATCAATTTATACTGCACTTGGGTGGGCTGGGCGGAGGGGCTAAATGCAGGTGCTAGCAGGTATCTGGGCTGATCCCGCTAACGCTACATTTCTGGGAACCCTAAACTATTGGGGACGCTAATATAGTTCTGATCAGATCAAAGATATCGATCCGTTCAGACACTATACTACTAAGGGAGGTGTATGGTGCATGCGTGGGTGTTGGCGCTACTGGCCCTAATCTGATGCTGCCTGGGATGACGCAGACCCTAACTGATGCTAAAACCGGATATCACCAACCGGGTAATCAAGGGGTTAAACCTTTTATTAGGTAATGTACGGCGAGTGCCCTGACGCTATAAAAAAACAAAACTAACCAGCGTCACCTGTGACACTAATACGGTGATCACTGGTGACAGGGAGTGATCAAGGGGTTAAACTTTTATTAGGGGGGTATCTGATCGTTGCGGCTGACGTACAGCTACATCGTTTCGCCCACCGTGCCATTCTGCCGACGGCTGGTCAGGAAGTGGTTAATGGGTCATAAATGACAGTTTTTACAAATTGGAAAGGGTTTTACAGACAAACTTTCGCTAGTTTCTTTACAGGTGTGGTCTATATTTTGGTACGTGTGTGTGGTACGTTGGAAGAATTATTAGACAGCTTTAGAATTTTATATTTATGAACAGTTGAGTGATATAAACATGGCTTTAGGGTACTATTTTATTCGAATTGTGATCCCAGCCAGTGTTAATTTCGTCGACTAAAGTATTTTAGTTGACTAAATACTATATTTTAGTCTACTAAAATATGACTAAAACAATTGAGATGACTAAAATACGACCAACTAAAATTACATTTTAGTCAAAAGGCTAGGACTGGACTAAAACTAAATTGAAATTTGACATCAAAATTACACTGCACTACCACATAAGAATATGTAGGGGGCATCTACTAAACTGCTAAAAGAAAAAAAATAAACAAAAAGACTTAATTATTTTTTTCTTGATATTTAAAGTTAATATATTCAGGTAATATGTGCAATGACATTACAGTCAATATAGTTTACAGTTTTTGGGGGTTTGTTTTATATTTTCAAGTTGAACTTCTGTTTGGCAAAAAGCAATATTTTTGTTTATGAATCTTAGTTTTCTTTATAAAGACGTTATATATTGCAATGGCTAAATCTGTGCCTGTAGTGCATGCTCAAACCTTATTACCATAAATAAAGTTATTAGATTTTTTACTCCAGGAGTATATAAGGAGTTTGGCAATTCTAAATTAAGGTTTAAATAATGGATTCAATTTAACTAAACCCATTCGTTTTTAGTTGACTAAAACAAACAATTCAAATGACAAACTAAAAAGGCTTTTTAGTCAGATTAGTTGGTCTGCACACAGAATACCTTTGTTTACATTTCATAAAATACAGTGCAGCACATATACAGCTCAGTACACCGTGCAAACATGTCAGCAAGTGCCTGAGAACCTGTAAACGAGTGATTATATTCTACTCCATTGAAAGCGAATGCCATTTTGATCCCACTAACGATTAGAAAATCGAACAAGCGTTCTTATAACAAACATTTTCGAAGGAAAAATTTGTTCATGTATGGCCATGTATCAAGCTACCCGTCTATGACAAGGAAGTCTGTCATGCATAATATATTACAGTTCTGTCTGAAAATCTGCGAAACGGTGTTTTAGGTCTTAAGTTTTTTTTTTTTGTTTTTCTTTTTTTTTAATATATATTTTTTTTTTTCAGTTCTGTGTTATGTATCAGGTTCAACCTAAAAAGTATATACTGTATATCTATTCCGTCTGTTATTCTCAGAGTGGATTAGCTTTTTTGTTCCCCAACCATATAGCTGATTATTTATATTTACCACTGCATAGAGATATATGCAGATAAAATGCATATAGAATAAATATGTTTTTACACTTCGCATATTAACTAGATTATACATTAAACTTTTGAGGCTTTTATCCGATTCATCGAAACAATCGGCAAACTAATCGATTATGAAAATAATCGTTGGTTGCAGCCCTAATATACAGTTCATTTATTTTTATATTTATATTTCCATCCTGTCATGTGTGAGTCTTTTTACATATGTGTACAACGTGTTATCAAATGTGGCCATTTTTACATTGGTTTTCATCTCAGCACTACCTTTTAGCGCAGCGCTTTCCAACTGGTGGCACCATGGGACCACCTTTTGTGGCCACAAGCCATCTAAAAAGATATTAGGAAGCTGGCCCCTACCAGCCTATTGACACTAATATGCCATTATTGCTGGTGCCTGATGATTTTTTCTTCCCTTACTACTGCCAGTGCTATGTAACTGTCTTTGGGAGCTCAGTAGGCAGGAGCCATAACAGGGGATTCCAATTTGTAGCTGCCCTCCATGTCAGACCACTACATGCTGGCTGCAACCTATAAACAGACATAACCAGAGATGTGTAAACGCCTCCTATATAGAGAGAGTTTCTCATTTGTGTAGTACTCTAATCATTTTTCCCTTTTCCACAATATACAAGTTATATAATTCTATAAAAAAGTAATAGAAAAAAAAAAAAAAGGGAAAAAAAGAGAAACATACTTCTTTACTGCTTCTCTCTTCTGGTTATCAATACCATCCCACCATTTGGCGAAATATGAAATCTCAGACCAGATGAACTTTTTCCCCTTATCTTCTTGTAGTTTCAAAAGCATGTTATTAAGGATGTGCATCGTCTGGTCTCTGAAATAGTCATCAAAGGTTTTCAGCCAACCTGGAAGAAAGATTTGAACTGTGAGGCACTGGCAGAGTAAAACGTTTCTATAGAGAAATACCACAAATTCTGTAGAATAATTCTTAGCTGATTTCAGAAGACAGAAATTCAATATTAATTCAGTTCATTTTGTAATGACCATCACATTTCATCTTTAAAAAGGTGAACTCTAAGAATTCAGTCACTTTGTGAAATGTACTCGATTACTAAGGGTTAAGTCCAACAAGGTGCATACCACATAGTTGAATTCTCTTTTCATTTACAATTTTTATTTTTACCGAGCTCTTGGAGCTTCAACACTGGACCTTCTAGTCTCAGCTCTTGCAGCTGCAGTCATATGCAGCCACCCTGCTTGCCTCTCCCCCTCTGCCTGCTGTTCTCCCTGTGAACTATTGTGTGTTCCTGTTTTTTATTAGTTAAATAGAACTTAACGCCCAACTCCATCCTCCAAGCTGGTCCAAACACACCATTTCCTTCACTAAAACATGCAGGCACTGTGTGTGCTCTATAAACTGTATGTAGCATCAACTACATATAGTACACAGCGCTGTATTCCGGGATGGAGACTTTCCGTCTCACTCCAGGAACAAAACAGAGTTGAGCACTGTTCAGCCATTCACAAGAGTATTCTATGAATGAATTCAAAGCTTCCCCTGATTGTCTTAGATAGTGAGGTGGCAGATGAAGTCACAATCTCTACCTCAGCCAGAGGAAGCTTTCTATTCATTCAGAAAATACAAAGCTTCCTGTGAATGGCTGAGCAGCCCGATTCAATTAAGTTCTGGATAGGAAGTCCTTGTCCCACTGCATGAACACAGCGCTCTATAAGGTTTGTAGCTGAGGGTAGTAGAGGTGCACCGAATGGAAATATTGGTGCCAAAACCGAAAATACAGGATGCACTTGGCCGAAAACTGAAAATGGCAGTTTTTCAAAAATATATATTTTTATATAAAATTATATATTATATTCGACTTTTAGAATCTGAATTTATTCTAGGCCATTATTGGCACCTTTAGCGCAAAGAGAGAAAAATGTATCCCTTTACCCTAGGCTCACAGATCCAAGTTTTGTGTGCCCTCAGCAGCCTGCGTTTGAACATAAAAAAGGTGCAAGCACCTTATCAAATACACAGCTGCAGGGAAATCGCAAGGTCTTTTTGACCATGCGATTTCCCTATGGTTCCCACAACTGCACTGCAATTTTACATGCGTGGGGGTGCCTTTCAGAATGAATGGCAGCCCTACGCGTTTCCACAGAGCAGTGTTTTCACTGCTGGTGGTTGCGGGAATCACTGCAATTCCCGCACCCACACACAGAGATGTGAACGTAGGGTTAAATTCTGTGTGCGTCTTTGCGCTGGTCCGTTGCGCTTCTGTTGTGGTGTTAAAAATCCTGCTTGCTGCATTTTTGGTCAGTTTAAAAAAAAAAAAAAGCACCTTCCTTTTAAATGCATTGAAAACGCAGCAAGAACACATCAGTAATGCACCTGTGTTACATTTTTGTGCCACATGACCTATGAAAAACACACCAGAAGCACAGTAAAATCGTAGTAAAAATCGCGGCAAAATTGTGTGCGTTTTCTGCGCCATTTTTGCCACCTTTTCCTCTTATGGGCCGATAACACCATTTACAGGCCGATATGTTTCGGCGCATCTCTCTACTATATACAGTTCCTACATTGCTCATAGCAGCAGTATTTTCTAGTGAAGGAAATAGTCAATTTGGATTAAGTTGGTCCAAGCTATTTAAAAGTTCACTAAAACATGGAGAAAACCCCTGTTAACACATATGCACCTTTTTTGGAACTGCACTGCAACCGGGTCGCATGGTAATTTTTTATCATATGATATAGTGCAAGCAGACCTTGTGCTTGTGATCTGATGCGGGTGTCAATACAAAGTTAACGACACCCCAAATGGATTTTTAAACGCTGTTGGGTTTGCCTGCACCGGATCGCATAGTACAAAAACGACAATGAGATTCGGTTGCAGAGTGGCTCCAAAAAAAGGTGCCTGCATGTCTTTGGTGCAATGTGGAGCAATTTGATCCCATTGAATATGAATGGCCTCAAATGGCACCACGCTGAATCATAAGTGAATTGCACAGGAATAGAGCGTGGTTTCTGTGCAATTCACATGCAACTTCTAGTGTCAACCAGGGCTTAGACCTTGAAGGTTGGAAAAAGACACAGGTCCATCCAGTCCAGCCTATTTGTGTATCAGTTTAAAGGCTAACTCCACCATGTTACACCGATATTTAGGGTGTAATATGTAGCGTGGTGCCAAGTGGACTCCCTATCTCCAAAACTGCCCCCCTCTAACAGCCTGCAAAGTTCTTCAACCCCAGCAGCAGCTGTCAGATTTGAAATTTGTGTGGCTGTGCATCGATCCACCTGCACAGCCACGTCATTCACTGAGAACTGTAAATTAATAAGCTACAAGTCCCCTCTGTCTGTGGATAAGTAGTTCTCAATGGAACACAAACATTAACAAAGCACCAATACAAATATCCAAATTCTCCTTATTCCAGTGCTTTAATAACTCAGCAAAGTGCAAAAAAGCTGATTGATTGGAGATGAAGAGGATTCAAATTATGTGTACTTTAATGATTAAAGTGTCAACTCCAACAGCCGTGTCCTGCTCAATGACTTCCTGGGCATTGCGCATTAAGATGCAACTGCCTGAAAAACTCCAGTTCAAGGAACCCCTGATTCAATGAGCTGTACTCCCTACCAGGACAAACAGCAGCATAAACTTTTCGCCATAGAAATGAGGTAAAACAAAGTTTTCTATTTTTGGTTGAGGAAAACCCTCCTTTTCTTTTTGTGACCTACAAAATTTTACTAAGGTCTATACACAATATTATACCTAAGCCCTGGTAGAGAGATACAGAGGGGGAGGATATGGGAACAATGGGTGTCTGTATACAGGGGTTCCCCGAGGCCCTCTGGCCGCTCGCCGCCCCCCCCCCCCCCCCTAGATCCTTACTTCCTCTCTCCCAGTTTCCCATCCCTTCCCCACTCCCCCCCCCCCCCTTTCCGTATGTGGGAAAACTTTAATGCAACAGGCGGTGGTATAACCACAAAGCAATTTTTCAAAATTTGATTACTAAGACGGAATACTAATTTGGTATTCTGTCTAGATGGTACAAAATGTAAACTAGTCAAAAGACAAAATCTGATTAGACTCTTGCTGAAATTATCTATCTGTACTAAGATCCAGGAGACTAACTACAAAATATTGACACGGTGGTACCATACTCCACAGATGCTACATAAAATTTACCCTGAAATGCCAGATCGCTGTTGGAGATGTCTGGAGGAGGGAGGTACGATGCTACACATTTTTTGGTCCTGTTCAAAGATAATACCATATTGGAGGGAAGTACGGAACATTATTCAAAAATTCAGATTATAGCATACCCGAGGATCCAGTTTATTTACCATTACATGTTGCGACTATCCTAGTTAAAAAAATATGAGAAATCTATTTTAAGACATTTAGTAAATGCTGCTAAAGCATGTATCCCTCGTAGGTTGAAAAACACGCTACCTCCTACTGTAGGATGCTGGCTTCAGAAGGTGGAAGAGATCAATAAGATGGAAGATCTCACACTTTCAGCACAAAACAAGCAAGAGAAGTACTTTGAGTTATGGAGACGGTGGAATATGTTTATCCTCTCTGAAGGTGGTTTGACCTTGCTTAACTCATGATTGTCAGGCATAGGGTATCGGTATCATAACTAGATACCTGACAATTAGCTATTTATTATCTATCCAGGGCTCTCCCTCCCTCCCTCCTTCCCCACTTTTTTTTTTATTTTTGTTTTAGTTTTTGTAATTTAGAAAATGGAAAACAGATAGGGCGACCCCGGGTATAGGGACTCAGGGTGTTCCCTGTGGTAGCTGAAATATCGGCTTTAATTCTCACTGGATATATATTGAGGGTGCTATGATCGATCTGATTTCTATTTTTAGACCATTGTTCCTTAAATATATCAGTTAAAGTTAATGTATATATGACTGTTGTGAGAAGCTAGACTCGCCTTTGATGGTTAAGAAATAAAATATTTGAAAAAAAAAAAACACCTTTAGTAAATAGGTATGGAAGCTGCTATTGAAGCGCCCTCTGCCTCTGAAAATTTGAATTCCTTAGCCATCAGGCAGATACAATGGTTTTTGTACATTCTAAGTTGCTGTCCCGGCACCTGATGACAGTTTACAAATACTGAATTTCCAGTACATTCTTTCAGCTTTGTGTCCCAAAGTAATGCCGCTACAGTGCCAGCATTTTTATATAACTGATCATTTTTATATAACTGATTTCAAAAAAGTTGGGACGCTGTGCAAAATCTACATAAAAACAGATTGCAACGATTTGCAACTCTCAAACTCATTTTTTGTTTACAATCGAAAACATATTGAATCTTTAACCACTTGACCTCCAGAAGATTTACCCCCCTTCAAAACCAGGCCATTTTTTGCAATACTGACAATTGGGTACATTGTTGCACGACCACGCAAACAATATTTGTCATTTTTTTCCCACAAAAAGAGCTTTCTTTTGGTGGTATTTGATCACCTCTGCATTTTTATTTTTTTTGCGCTATAAACAAGAAAAGCCCGACAACTTTTTTTTTTTTTTTTTAAACACAATATTTTTTATATTCTATTTAAAAAAAAAATAGAATTTCTTCATAAATTTAGGCTCATATGTATTCTTCTACATGTTTTTCATAAAAAAAATCCTAATAAACTTATATCGATTGGTTTTCCGCGAACGTTATAGCATCTATAAATTATGGGATATATTTATGGAATACCTCTTTTTTTTATACTAGTAACGGTGGTGATCAGCAACTTATAGCGGGCCGGCGATATTGCGGCAGAAAATTGTGGGAACCAGTGATGCCAATACAGTGATCAATGCTAAAAATATGCACTGTCACGTAGAGCTGCACAATTAATCGTCAAGAATCGTTATCTCGATCATGACTAAAGTGTTTCACAATTCTTTCTATGCAAAGAATTCTCTCTGCTCTTCTGAAGCCACAGCCCTCAAAAGAAAGCAAGAGAAAAACTGGGCAGTCTGCCAAGAAACAAAACATTCTTTATCAGTTGAACTTAAGTATAAACATTGTAACAGTTTGTCAATGGAATAGACTTCCTGTGTAAGTGAAAAAAGTTTAACCACTTAAACGCTAAACCTTTTTCTGACATTTGTTGGTTTCAAGTTAAAATAATTTTTTTTTGCTAGAAAATTACTTAGAACCCCCAAACATATATTTTTTTAGTAGACACCCTAGAGAATAAAATTGTGGTTGTTGCAATATTTTATGTCACACTGTATTTGCGCAGCGGTCTTTCAAATGCAATTTTTTAGGAAAAAATTACTTTAATGAATTAACCACTTAACAACCGGCCCATAGCCGAATGGCGGTTGCTCAACTCTGGGAGGGCGTACTATGACGTCCTCCCAGAATTCCCCTCTCGCGCGCCCCCTGGGGCACGCACCTGAACACATCCGTGACCGCCGGGTCCTCTGCATCACGGATCCCGGTAAATGGCCGCTGATCGCGGCCATTTACCATGTGATTGCTCCGTCAAATGACGGAGCGATCACATGTAAACAAACCGGCGTCATCTGATGACGCCGGTTCCTCTCCTCCCCTCTCTGTACCGATGGGTACACTGAGCGGAGAGGGGGATGGATGGATGGCAACAGCGCTGTGGGCTGGATGTGTAGTAACCACAGCGCTGCACACTGACATCCATCCATCCCTAATGCTGTGCGATACTCTGCAATACCCCGCCATGCCCGGCCATACCCGGCCATACCCCGCCATGCCCGGCCATACCCCGCCATGATCGGCCATACCCCGCCATGATCGGCCATACCCTGCCATGATCGGCCATACTCGGCTGTACTCTGCCTCTGTATGTGGCAAGGCTGTGGAAGTCTCACACGTGGTATCGCCGTACTCAGGATGAGTAAGAGAATCTATTTTGGGGTGTCATTTTTGATAAGTACATGCTATGTGTTAGAAATATTGTATAAATGGACAACTTTGTATTAAAAAAAAAAAAAAAAAAAAAAAAGCGTTTTAACCACTTCCTGCCCGCCGTCATACGACGTCCTTGACTTAAGTGTGGGGATATCTGAATGATGGGTGCAGCTACAGGCATCATTCAGATATCAGATTTTTCAGCCGGTGATTCCCTACACCATAAGAATGATCATAGCGGCTGTTCCACTGCTTGATCGTTCTTCCGGGAGGCGAGAGGGGATTTCCCCCCTCCCACCGCCCTCCGGTGCTTCTACCGACTCACCGCTACGATCGAAGCCAGGATGTATTTTTTTCAGGCTTACCAGCCTAGAGGTGAGATGTGTTGACCCCATATCTCACTGTAAAGAGGACCTGTCATGCCTTATTCCTATTACAAGGGATGTTTACATTCCTTGTACTAGGAATAAAAGTGGTCAAAAACATTTTTCTTTGGAAAAAAAAGCATCAAACTAAAATAAAGTAAAATGAACAATAAAAAAAAATTTTTAAAGCGCCCATGTCCCTGTGTGCTCGCATCCAGAAGCGAACGCATACGCAAGTCCCACCCACATATGAAAACGGTGTTCAAACCACACATGTGAGGTATTGCTGCGATCGGTAGAGCGAGAGCAATAATTCTAGCCCTAGACCTCCACTGTAACTCAAAACATGTAACCAGTAAAACATTTTAAAGCGTCGCCTATGGGGATTTTTGAGTAGCAAAGTTTGGCGCCATTCCACAAGCGTGTGCAATTTTGAAAAGTGACATGTTGGGCATCTATTTACTCAGCGTAACTTCATCTTTCACATTATGCAAAAACATTGGGCTAACTTTACGGTTTTGGTTTTTTTAAAGCACAAAACGTTTTTTTTTGCTGCGCAAATACCATGCGAGATAAAAAGTTGCAATGACCACCATTGTAT
>JBBGZY010000828.1:90000-137500 GCA_037952925.1 Lithobates clamitans
TTCCCCTGGGAATAACTGCTGACGACTCTAGTCCGCCTGCCAATTCTCTACTCCCGGAATGAAGACTGCCGATAATCACGGAACATTCCTTTCTGCCAGTTAGAATATGGTTCATCTCTGCGCTGAGGGACTTCTGGTGCCCCCTCGGCTGTGGCATTGTCGGATTGAATCCCGACAGGACAATCCCGTAACCTGAAAGTCCAGGCCTTTAGAGCCAGATGCACTGCCCGAATCTCTAAGATATTGATGGGCAAGGGTCTTTCGGTTCTTGACCACTGTCCCTGGACAGTTGTCTTTTCTAGTACTGCTCCCCAGCCTCAAAGGCTGGCATCAGTTGTTACCACTTTCCAGATGACTGGTCTGAAGAATTTTTCTTTCAGCAGATTCTGGGTTAGTAACCACCAGGTAAGGCTTTGGGATACTCTTGGGGACAGCCACATTGGCAAGTCTAAAGCTTAAATTGTTTTGTTCCAAGTCGACAGGATACTGTTTTGCAACAGTCTTCAATGGAACTGGGCATAGGGAACTACTTCGAATGAAGCCACCATGGTTAATAGCAACCTCATGCAAAGGCGAATGGAGGGATCACCTTTTGACCTGACCATCCGCACCAGCTCTCTTATGGAGTTGATTTTTGCCTGAGGCAAGAACACCTTTTCCTGGGCTGTGTCTATGATCAGACCCAAGTACGCCAGCCTTTTTAGCAGTATTAAGGAAGATTTCTCTAGGTTGAAAATCCAACCCAAACTTTCCAGATAATTGGTTGTAGTGCGTACGCTTTGCTCCAAACGAGCCACTGACTGATCTATTAGCAATAGATCATCTAAGTACGCTACAAGTGTTATGCCCTGTACCTGGCTAGAGGTGGGGCCAGCACTTTTGTGAACACCTGGGGTGCTGTGGCTAGCCCGAAGGGCAGGGCTACAAACTGGAAATGCTGCTGTTCAACTCAAACCACAGAAACTTTTGGCGAGCGGAAAATATAGGGACATGCAGATATGCATCCCTGATGTCGATTGATGCCAGAAGTTCTCCTAGAAGGATAGAAACTACTGACCTGATAGTCTCCATGCAAAAGAGCGGATCTTCAGGAACTGATTTAGATTTTTTTTAGATATAGAATGGGTCTGACATCTCCATTTGGTTTTGGTACCATAAAAAGATTTGAATAAAACCCCAGACCTTGCTCTTTTGTGGGGATCTGTATGATCACCCCTTGAGATATTAATCGGTCTAGTGCCTGAAACAGATTGTCTTTTCTCTGGATCTTTGGGAACGCTTGACCTCAGGAAACAAGACTGTAGAAAGTCCCAAAATTCCAGCTTGTACCCCAGCATTACCGTGGAGATGACCCATCTGTCCTGAATTTCCTCTTTCCAGACTTCTGAAAACTACAGAAGTCTTCCCCCCACATTGGTGAGGGGGGGATGCCTCTTCATGAGGTGGCTTTAGGTTTCTGCTTTGCAGGTTTCCGACCCCAGGACTTTGAGCCTGGGTCTGAACCTGAGGTTTTCCTCTAGAGTCTGACGGCAGAGGCCATCGCCACTGCCAAGAGGTGGAAGCCCCTGGCGCAGGGGTAAGAGCCCGTTTAAATGAAGGGCGTTTATACTTTCTTTTGACTGACAAGAGAGTACTTTTCCCACTAGAAATTGTTTGGATATATTTGTCCAAGTCTTCTCCAAATAGTCACTCCCCATGAAAAGGGAATCCAGTTAGGAGGTTTTTACATGGTGCTTCAGCTGACCAATTTTTTAACCACAGGATTCTACGCATATGCACAAGCATAAGCGTAAGGCGGGACACCTGGTGAATAGAATCTTTAATTGCATCTATGGCAAAGCATAATGCTTTTGGTAGTTCAGCCCGAGCTTGTTGTGCAGGAACCTCTCTAAGGGCCTGTTTAAATTGTTCCTTTAGTGACTGACAGATACCTACTGTAGCGACTGCACGCTGAGTAACGGCACCTGCCAAGGAAAAAGTAGATTTTAACAGGGATTCCAACTTTTTATCTGTTGGATCCATAAGCATTTGTGCGTTGTCTACAGGACAAGTTAGGCCTTTATTCACACTGGAAATCGCAGCGTCAACTGCTGGTACTTTTCATTTTTTGAAAAATTTCTCCTCCAGGGAATAGAGAATTGAAAATCTCTTAGGAGGGAGAAAATGCTTATCCGGGTGATCTCATTCAGCAAAAATAAGCTGTTCTATTAATGCATGTGCAGGAAACGCATGCAAAGGCTGAGAAGGTTTTAAGGAACCCAAGGAAGAAACCGAGCTTTCAGGAGACTGCATTAGGGGCAGCATGAAAGTGGAACGAACCATCAGCAATTTCTTTGATTGTGAGGCTGAAAAAGGTTTATCCACTATTGTTTCCTCCACAGAGGAATCATTGGTTTGTTTTTCCTCCTAATCGACTGAGGGTAACACCTCATCCTGAGCCCACTGTTCCCCTTGCAAAGGTTCTGAACAACATTTTTTCCCTTAACCACTTACCCACTGGGCACTTAAACTCCCTTCCTAACCAGACCAATTTTCAGCTTTCGATGCGCTCACATTTTGAATGATGACAATTACTCAGTCATACAACACTGTACCTATATGAAATGGTTCTTTTTTCCCCACAAATAGAGCTTTCTTTTGGTGGTATTTAATCACCGCTGGGTTTTTTTTTTGCGCTATAAAAGAAAAAAAGACTGAAAATTCTGTAAAAAAAAAAAAATGCATTTTTCTTTGTTTCTGTTATAAAATTTTGCAAATTAGTAATTTTTCTTCATAAATTTTGGCCAAACTTTATACTGCTACTTATCTTTGGTAAAAATAACCCAAATTGGTGTATATTATTGGGTCTTTGTGAAAGTTATAGAGTCCACAAGCTATGGTGCCAACCTCTGAAAATTGATCACACCTGAAGTACTGACGTTCCAATCTCATTTCTTGAGACCCTAACATGCCAGGAGAGTACAAATACCCCCCATATTACCCCTTTTTGGAAAGTAGATATTCCAAGGTATTTAGAAAGGAGCATGGTGAGTTTTTTGAAGTTGTCATTTTTTCCCACAATTCTTTGCAAAATCAAGTATGTATCACTGTATGGAGAGGGGAGAGAGGGTTTACATGTGATCGTTCCGTCATTTGACGGAGCGATCACGTGGTAAACGGCCGCTGTCAGCAGCCATTTACCGTCATCCATGATGCGCCGGGGCCTCTGGACCTGGCGGTCACGGATGCTCCTGTGTGCGCGGCCAAGGGGAGCGAGATTCTGGGAGGATGTCATTGTACGCACTCCCAGAGTTATCCGACCGCCCTGTAGCCGTCATTCGGCTATGGGCCGGTTAGTAAGTGGTTAAAGAAGAATACATAGGTGTTTTTAGTACCCAAGTTTCTTCCCTTACCTTATCCCTGCCGCAGGATTTGCTGAATTAACAGACAATCCAACCTTCACCCATCACAACGGGCTGCGTTAAGCAAACCTTCAAGGACCAGGTCCCTAGATATCAGGGTTCCTACTCCCTTGGACCTGTAAAGCACCCCACCAGGAAAGCTTTAGGTAATATAGCAAGACCTAAGCCCTGGGTTCCTGTGGTCCAGCCCTACAAAGAGGAGTTACATGCAAAACCTTGTGCGTCGGATACGAGGCCCAGGTACCATCCAGTTAGGCCTCAGTGGCACTTTGGATGGATCTGGTATATGGAGGCTATTTAAATCCAGCATGGATCCCTCCTGGAGCTCTTCAGAGCACATCTTCACTTGTGACCAACATCTTAGACACTGGCGAAAAAACTGATGTGCTCCTGGAAGGAGGGGTTATATTAGGGAGTAAACTTCCTGGATTGGGTATACCAGTGTCCATCACCTGAAGGTGGCCTATAACCCATTAAGTAATTACTTAAGGCTCTGTGTCCCATGATGTACGATAAAGACATGTGCTTTGTTCAGATTTCAGGACTGAGGTTTACAACCACTTTAAAAGAAGGATTGCCACACCATGGTAAACATGGCCCAACTTTCTGAAAGATGTTGCTGCTATGAATTTCAAAATGACCTTATTTTTTTCCTAAAATTTAATGTTTACTCAGTTTAAACATTTGACATATTTTCTATTGTGAATAAAATAGGAGTTTATGAGATTTGCTAATTATTGTATTCTATCTTTATGTAGATTTTTAGACGTTTTTGTTTAGGAATTGGGGCTGTAGAAGATGAAAGAAGATCGCGATTTACTGGTCTCTTATCCACATACTGATTCAGACACAATGTGATTTCTGACTTCGGAAGAATCATCTAGCATCGAGCTGGTAGTAGGAAAATGGGTCCTGATTGGTGATCATCCATTTTATAAACAGATAAAACCATTACCCTACACTCAGAACATAAAGAATAGATTAAGGTTTATGTTCTTTAATTTTTCCATAGGTCTAATAGTCATACATTTAACAAAAACTATTTACTACCTCCCTAGCACCTTTTAACTACTTAAAAATAGGCATTTATGTAAAAATGTAAATATGCTCAGGAGCTAGTAATTGCCATTTTAAATTGGGAATTGTTCTTAAACTTACAAATTCACACCCTAGGTTTTTAAATAGCAACACCAGAAAAAGTATAACCAAAACCAGCAGATGTTACACCTTGTGGATTACAAGGACTGAAACCAGTAATGAAACCTAACCAACTGAAAATTCTGTGATTTCAAATAAACCATTTAATCAAAAGGTCCCTGGGAGAATTAAAAATGTAATAAATGTGTACCCACATTCTGTAAAAGGACAGCTAAGAAAAGAACTTTAAAACATGTTATCAGCCCAAACCATATTAACGTTCTACCATACGCTTGGTTGACCTATATTTTTTGAACAGGCATCGAATAGACTTTTATGTAACAGTTCTAATGTCTGTCTTGCTTTATTTGCATATTGTCTCCACAGATAAAAACTTAAAATCCCCATAAGCCTAATTCTTTCACTGAGGCTAACCATAGTGCTGAAATGGAAACTGACAATATTTTCATGTGAAGCTTCAGTTTTAATGATGATTAAAAACCATTCTCTGAACACACACATTGTTGGATTGCCTGCTTAAAAGATCTCATATACATATCTACATACAGTGCCTTGCAAAAGTATTCATCCCCCTTGGTTTTACCTATTTTGTTACATTACAGCCTTTAGTTCAATGATTTTTTAATCTGAATTATATGTGATGGATCAGAACACAATAGTCTAAGTTGGTGAAGTAAAATTTGAAATTATAGAATATATATATAAAAACTATTTTTCAGAAAATAAAAATATTATAATAGGCATGTGCGTATTTATTCACCCCCTTTGTTATGAAGCCCATAAAAAGCTCTGGTGCAACCAACTACCTTCAGAAGTCACATAATTAGTGAAATGATGTCCACCTGTGTGCAATCTAAGTGTCACATGATCTGTCATTACATACACACACCTTTTTGAAAGGCCCCAGAGGCTGCAACACATAAGCAAGAGGCACCACTAACCAAACACTGCCATGAAGACCAAGAACAAGGGCAATGTTGTTGAGAAGTACAAGTCAGGGTTAGGTTATAAAATAAAATCCAAATCTTTCATGATCCCTAGGAGCACCATCAAATCTCTCATAACCAAATGGAAAGAACATGGCACAACAGCAAACATGCCAAAAGACAGCGGCACACCAAAATTCACGGACCGGGCAAGGAGGGCATTAATCAGAGAGGCAGCACAGAGACCTAAGGTAACCCTGGAGGAACTACAGAGTTCCACAGCAGAGACTGGAGTATCTGTACATAGGACGACAATAAGCCGTACGCTCCATAGAGTTGGGCTTTTTATGGCAGAGTGGCAAGAAGAAAGCCATTACCTTCAGTAAGAAACAAAATGGCACGTTTTGAGTTTGCGAAAAGGCATGTGGGAGACTCCCAAAATGTATGGAGGAAGGTGGACTGGTCTGATGAGACTAAAATTTAACTTTTTGGCCATCAAAGAAAACGCTTTGTCTGGCGCAAACCCAACACATCACATCACCCAAAGAACACCATTCCCCACAGTGAAACATGGGCGTGGCATCATGCTGTGGGGATGTTTTTCAGCAGGTGGGACTGGGAAACTGGTCACAGTTGAGGGAAAGATGAATGGTGCTAAATACAGGGATATTCTTGAGCAAAACCTGTACCACTCGGTGTGTGATTTGAGGCTAGGACGGAGGTTCACCTTCCAGCAGGACAATGACCCCAAACACACTCTAAAGCAACACTTGAGTGGTTAAAGGGGAAACATGTAAGGCGCCATTCACACGGACGGCTATTCTGCCGCAGTTAAAAGCATGTTTTTTTTTCTGTGATATTCAAGACTCCAGGCACTGGGATCAGCTGCATTTGTATTGCATTTGTACAGTGCGATTAGCTGCGGCTGTGTTTAGAGTTTCCATAGCAGCCCGACAGGGTACAGACTCGTATTGAACAGGGATCCGACTTGAATCCCCGCCAATGCCCGGCACGGTTTGATATGAATCTTGAGGGGGAACTCCACGCCAAATTTTAAATAAAAAAAACGGCATGGGTTCCCCCCTCCAGGAGCATACCAGGCCCTTCGGTCTGGTATGGATTTTAAGGGGAACCCCCTATGCCGAAAAACCGGCGTGGGAACCCCCCCAAAATCCATACCAGACCCAGATCCGAGCACGCATCCTTTAATAAGGGGGCCCCCAGATCCCGGCCTCCCCACCCTATGTGAATGAGTATGGGGTACATGGTACCCCTACCCATACACCTAGGGAAAAAGTGTCAATAAAAAAACCCCCCAGAGATCACCCCAGATGGATCTCTAATATCCCAAAAAGCCAATTCAACCGCCTAAAACGCAACTGCACCCACAACTCCGAGTACATCTGACAAGGCAACCTTTTCAAAACGAAATTCCTAGAAAAAGGATACCCCCCAGATCTAATAGAAGAAGCTTTCGCCAATTTTCTAGAAGATGACTCTCCCTCCCATACAGAACCACCAACCCAACTCACCACCCCCCCCCCCCAACCCCACACCACCAGGTTCATCACCCAATTTCACTCCAAATACAAAAAAATGGAAAGAATCTTTAAAAAGCACTGGGACATTCTACTGGAGGATCCCATGCTAAAATCATCCATCCACACTGTACCCAAGATCACATACCGCAAAGCCAGAAACATAAAAAGCCTTATTGCCCCAAGCAAGCTTAAAACTACACGTAACAGACCCACCCCATCTCGGACTTTCCTCTCATTAAACGGCATGTATCAATGCAAAAAGCTCAAATGTCTCACTGCAAATTTGTCCCCCATCGCCAAAAATCTTTCACCACAAAAGTAAACACCTACCAACTCAGAGAATTTTTCAATTGTTCCTCAGACTTTGTAATTTATGGCATTCGTTGCCCTTGCAACCTACTCTATATTGGTCGAACCATCCGAACACTTAGGAAAAGATTTGAAGAACACCGCAGATCTATAGAGGAAAACCTTAATCTAACCATCCCCAGACATTTCAAAGAGTACCACCAAGGCTCCACCAATAGTATACTAGTATGGGTCATCGAAAAAATACCCAGGACCCTCCCCCCCACAGAGCGTTTCAAACGTCTCTGTGAAAGAGACACTTTTTGGATATATACCCTTGACGCCCTTGCGCCTGGAGGCCTCAATGAAGAAATAGAAGTCAACCCAGTCCTCTAAAAATCCATCCTCAATCATGCCCAGATCCCCTCTTTTACAGCCCCAACACACCCCACATCTCCCCCACTACCCTCCCCCCAATAAAAACACCCCTCTATACCCCATGTGTCTCCTCCCCTTTGCCCCCCTCCTTTCTCTTTTTATTCCCCCCTTTATAATTCTTCCACTCTAAGATTCTACCCTTATATCCCACTAGAAACCCACACCCATTGCAGCATGTGCCCATACATGTCCTGGTTCCACCTAACGCATGCACCTGCATTTACATCTCCCATACCTCATCCCTACTCATCCGATCCATATATGCATGTATATGGACACACATATTTATGTAAATATTTCCCATATCTTTCAACAATTCTTTCCATGTGTATATGTATATCTATATATATATCTTTATATGTATATTTTTCTACATACATTCCTTCTTTTCTACATTTTTCATATATTTTATTATATACAATTCTCTACCCATTTATAAGCCCACAACTCCCACTATAAAAAAAATCCTCCTATTTCATCTCATCATCATTCCCATTTATTTTTATATATATATATAGATATATTTTTTTTTTTTTTATATATATCTATATATATCTATATATATCTATATATATATATATATACACCTTTCTTTCTAATTTTTTACATTTTCCCTTTTTTCCACATATTATCCTCTTCATCCCATGGCCATGGTATCACCCCATCCCACCCTTCATCCACCTCATAGCAACTGCCTTCTAATAAACACATATCCATGCTATCACATCCCTCTTCTGTTCCCTCTCTCCCTCCCCCCTCCCTCCACACACTTCTTCACCTCCCTTGCTATTTCCTCCTCGTCTCCTCCACTCTCCACCCCCTATTCTGTCATCATGTTCTTCAACACTGTCCACCCCTCCCACGGCTCCCTTAAGCCCAATACGAGGTAGGCGGAGCCAATGATGCAATTGGCCCGCCCTTCTTATACCTCTTCCAAAATTAGTGGACGCTATGCCTGATGAAGGAGCATGCATGCCCAGGGACTGTGACAGCATAAGGGGGCGGGGTCACCGCCTATATAAGTCACATCGGAGCGCTCAGAGAGCGTTCCAGCCGGAGAGGGCATCGTGTCAACATCGGAAGAAGAGAAGAGGGAAGAAGGCAAAAGTCCAGGCCACCGCTAGTAAAAGAGCGGCAGAAGAGCAGAAGATAGCGGAGGAGCCCGGCAGAAGACCCGGAGAGCGTGGAGAAGAACTGGAGAGACCCCCGGAGCTGTCAAATTACTTTAAAAAACTGTGCAGTGTGGTTTTTTTATTGACACTATTTCCCTAGGTGAATGGGTAGGAGTACCATGTACCCCATACTCATTCACATAGGGTGGGGGGCCCCCTTATTAAAGGGGGCTCCCGGATTCCGATTAGCCCCTCGCCCGCAGACCCCGACATGTTTGTTGTGTCCACCACAGGGCTTCTCACAAACTGCAAACGGGACTTCTTATGGCTTCCTTCTTGCCAGTCTTCCATAAAAGGCCAAATTTGTGGGGTGCACGACTAATAGTTGTGCTGTGGACAGATTCTCCTACCTGAGCTGTGGATCTCTGCAGCTACTCTAGAGTTACCATGGGCCTCTTGGCTGCTTCTTTGATTAATAATCTCCTTGCCCAGCCTGTCAGTTTAGGTGGACGGTCATGTCTTGGTAGGTTTGCAGTTGTGCCATACTTTTTCCATTTTCAGATGATGGATTGAACAGTGCTCCATGAGATGTTCAAAACTTGGGATATTTTTCTATAACCTAACCCTGCTTTAAACTTCTCCACAACTTAATCCCTGACCTGCCTGGTGTGTTCCTTGGCATTCATGATGCGGTTTGTTCATTAAGGTCATCAAACAGCTTCACAGAACAGCTGTATTTATACTGCGATAAAATTACACACTATTTACTAATTAGGTGACTTCTGAAGGCAATTGGTTCCACTAGATTTTAGTTAGGGGTATTAGAGTAAAGGGGGCTGAATACAAATGCATGCCACACTTCTCAGATATTTGTAAAAAAAAAAAAAAAAAACAATTGACAACCCATTTTAATTTTTTTTCCACTTCACAATTATGTATCACTTTGTGTTGGTCTATCACATTAAATCCCAATAAAATACATTTAGGTTTTTGGTTGTAACATGACAAAAATTTGGAAAATTGTAAAGGGTATGAATACTTTTTCAAGGCACTGTACACACACGTTGGTCATATAAAAGGATAGCTTAAAGTACAATTCTCTTTTAAAGCTAGGTTCACATTAGTGCAACTGTGACTTAATCTGATCATTAGAGTGATGTTGTAGTGCAACACCAGTGCATTTTGAGGTGTTTGACACAATTTTCAGGCTGTGTTTTTTTTTTTTTTTTTTTTTGTAGGAAAATATTCCCTACAAATAAGCTCTGCATGTCGGGTATGCATTTTAAGGGGGAACCCATGCAAAACAAAAAACAAACAAAAACAAAAAATAAACACACACTAGAGACTTATCCAATCCTTATCATGCGCGCATCCCCCCCCCCTCCACCAACCATACCAAGTCACATGCCCTCAACGTTAATGAGGACACGGTTAAGGGGGTGTGCAGGTGGGGGGAATCTGGAAGCCCCCTTTAACAAAAAGATGCTGCCCCCCCCCACATTAATGAGTAAGGGGTACATAATTCCCATGTTGTACATCCATAGTCAATCATGTCGTCCAGCAATGCAGATTAAAAGACAAAAAAAAAAAAAATGTATCCCCAGAGCTCCCCTCTCCCTCTGATAGTCACCCTCCCTCCCTCAGAGCCCCATGAAGTATAATTAAAGGCAAAACTTTTTTTTTTTTTTAGTTTTAGATAAGAGGAGAGGGATTAGAACCCCTGCCAGTTTTTATTGCTGTGTGTGTACCCATTAGGGAGATTTTCCCCCTCTAATTGTCCTGTTTACCATGATCATTGAAAGTAAAAATCACAACTTTTGAGTTTTTCCCAGATAAGTAAGAGGAGAAACCATCCAATGGAGATACTAGTTCTGGTGATCTGGGGGTCCCCAAGAAATTCCCTTAATTTGCAGGGATTTCCTCACATTTCTTGTTTTGGCTATGGAACAGGAATTGAGGGTAATTCTCCTCAATGGGATACAGATGGTAAAGAAAAAAAAATAAAATAACTCTTGCTCTTTCCAAAGTTAGTTCAGTAGGGGCCTGTTGAATTCCAAACTGTGTGTAGCCCTACTGGTTCAACAGAAGTTGATTGTTAAATTGGCTTCTGTAAAACAGTCTTGTTGGAAAACTTCCTTCAGTCAGCAGCTTACAGCCAATCAGCCGCCAGCGACGATCAGTATATTCTGACAGAATACAATAACCCGGCAGGGAGAATTTCCCTATCCACCTCACGTGTGTGGATGGGGGAACCTGTTAGTTTTTTTTCCCTATAACCCACTGGTTGAAGGAAAAAAGAAAAACTAACTTTAGTAAAATGAGCCCTCACCCTCCTTTATACCACCATCACATCGTCCTAAAGGTGGGTACAGATTGAAAAAGAACCAGTTCAGCAGGGTACAGACTAATTGCAGTCTGTGGGTGGCTCTTCCTGTTCAGTAGATCAACTTCTGTCAAATGGCCATGCTGGAAAACTGGCTGCAGTGCTGATCAGTGTATTCTGACAGTGAGTGAGCCGTGCTGTCAGAAGACAATTGCAGTGTGGGGAGGAATTCTCCATAAACCTTGCTTGTGTGGATGGGGGAATCCCCTTTTTTTTTCTTGTTCCACCCACCATCGAAAAAAAACAAACTAACCAGTGATGCCGAAGTATTCATTTACACATCATTGTTAGCCCAATGTTTTACTGCAGGATATATTGTGTACCGCTATTAAGCTCATATGTTACATATTTTCCAGTGAGGCGTACTATGCATGTTGCTATTAACCCCTCCCTAACTCCATAGTAGGTGGCGCAGTTTGGCATCTTCGCCCTGGGTACCAGATGACCTTGTCCTGTCACTGGTCAGGAGCTAAAAGTGGTCCAAGGAAAGAAAACTGGCAACAGGGTCATGGACAGCCAAGGCTCATTGATGCACATGGGGAGTAAAGGCTGGACCGTGTAGTCCGAGCCACTAGAAGAGCTATTGTAGCTCAATTCATGAAAAAGGTAATGCTGGTTTCAACAGAAAGGTGTTAGAACAAACAGTGCATCACAGTTTGTGGTGTATAGGTCTGTGTAGCAGCAGACCAATCAGGGTCCCCATGCTGTCCACAGCCAAAAGGGCCCACAATGGACATGCGAGCATCAGAATTGGACCACGGAGCAATGGAAAGTAGTAACCTGGTCTGCTGAATCAGGGTTTCTTATGTGGATGGCCAGGTGAGTATGCAATGCTCAGTACTAAGTGGGTGGTCATAATGGTATGGCTGTGTATATGTATTTAAACACAGCAGTATAGGTGCCTGGATCTGACTTGGTATTAGCCTCTTGCAATCCCATGTACAGCAGAGTTGGGAACGAGGGAGAAGAAGCACAAGTAGCCAATCAGTTGTTCTGCAGTGTTTATGCACCAGCAAGGAACATGCTGATGGATGTAGTAATTAATCTACCAGAGAAATAAGGTCATTAATCTGCTGCTTCTCTTTTCACTGTCCAGTCACAGATTGGGGGAGCAACAAGTCTTGCTAAGTGACATTAAGGCTGGGTTCACACTGGTCCGACAAACGCTCCGACATTGGGAGCTCATGTCGCATGACGTGTGAAATTTAATGTTTCCCTATGGGAGCCGTCCTAACTGGTCCGACACAAGTCGTTCCGACTTTAGAAATGCTCCCTGTACTACTTTGGTCCGACTTTGATCCTACTTCAGCCTATTGACTATCATTGAAGTCGGATCAAAGTCGGATTGCCGTCTTGCATGATCCGACTTCGGCACGCGACTTGTGCTCAGATGTTCTTGAGGGGGAACTCCGCGCCAAATTTTAAATAAAAAACCGGCATGGGTTCCCCCTCCAAGAGCATACCAGGCCCTTGGGTCTGGTATGGACCTTGAGGGGAACCCCCTACGCCGATAAAAACGGCGTGGGGGTCCCCCCCAATCCATACCAGACCCTTATCCGAGCACGCAGCCCGGCCGGACAGGAATGGGGGTGGGGACGAGCGAGCGCCCCCCCCCCCCTCCTGAACCGTACCAGGCCGCATGCCCTCAACATGGGGGGGTTGGTGCCTTGGGGGAGGGGGCGCGCTGCGGCCCCCCACCCCAAAACACCTTGTCCCCATGTTGATGAGGACAAGGGCCTCTTCCCGACAACCCTGGCCGTTGGTTTCGGGGTCTGCGGGCGGAGGGCTTATCGGAATCCAGGAGCCCCCTTTAATAAGGGGGCCCCCAGATCCCGGCCCCCCACCCTATGTGAATGAGTATGGGGTACATGGTACCCCTACCCATTCACCTAGGGAAGTGTCAATAAAAAAAACCACAGTACACAGGTGTCAAAATTAATTTATTGGGCAGCTCCGGTATCTTCTTCCGACTTCTCCCGGTGTTCCGCCTCTTCTCCCGGGCCCCGCCGCTATCTTCTTCCAGCTCTATTGCCAGCGAGGGGCCCGGTCTGCTGCCGCTGTCTTGTCGCCGCTGTCTCGCCGCTTCTTCTCTTCATCTCTTCTTCCGATGTTGACACGACGCTCTCCCCGGCTGGAATGCTCTCTGTGCGCTCTGCTCTGACTTATATAGGCGGTGACCCCGCCCCCTTATGCCGTCACAGTCCCTGGGCATGCTGGGACTGTGACGTTTTAGGGGGCGTGGTCATCGGGTGATGACCACGCCCCCTAAAACGTCACAGTCCCAGCATGCCCAGGGACTGTGACGGCATAAGGGGGCGGGGTCACCGCCTATATAAGTCAGAGCAGAGCGCACAGAGAGCATTCCAGCCGGGGAGAGCGTCGTGTCAACATCGGAAGAAGAGATGAAGAGAAGAAGCGGCGAGACAGCGGCGACAAGACAGCGGCAGCAGACCGGGCCCCTCGCTGGCAATAGAGCTGGAAGAAGATAGCGGCGGGGCCCGGGAGAAGAGGCGGAACACCGGGAGAAGTCGGAAGAAGATACCGGAGCTGCCCAATAAATTAATTTTGACACCTGTGTACTGTGGTTTTTTTTATTGACACTTCCCTAGGTGAATGGGTAGGGGTACCATGTACCCCATACTCATTCACATAGGGTGGGGGGCCGGGATCTGGGGGCCCCCTTATTAAAGGGGGCTCCTGGATTCCGATAAGCCCTCCGCCCGCAGACCCCGACAACCAACGGCCAGGGTTGTCGGGAAGAGGCCCTTGTCCTCATCAACATGGGGACAAGGTGTTTTGGGGTGGGGGCCGCAGCGCGCCCCCTCCCCCAAGGCACCAACCCCCCCATGTTGAGGGCATGCGGCCTGGTACGGTTCAGGAGGGGGGGGGCGCTCGCTCGTCCCCACCCCCATTCCTGTCCGGCCGGGCTGCGTGCTCGGATAAGGGTCTGGTATGGATTGGGGGGGACCCCCACGCCGTTTTTATCGGCGTAGGGGGTTCCCCTCAAGGTCCATACCAGACCCAAGGGCCTGGTATGCTCTTGGAGGGGGAACCCATGCCGGTTTTTTTATTTAAAATTTGGCACGGAGTTCCCCCTAAAGATTCATACCAAACACAATGCCGAGCATTGGCGGGGATCCAAGTCGGATCCCCGTTCATTGAAAGTCGGACACATGCCGGCTTCATTTCGCAGGGCAAAGTATGATCCAAAGTAGGACGGCTGTCGTGTCGCACCAGTGTGAACCCAGCCTAAACCCAATATTAAAAAAAAAAAAACAAACACACACATTCAATTGCCTTCATTTTGATCCATCTGTTCCCCTTCTAATGATAGCACCTGTGAAACCACACCTGCACACCTAAATTCCTCTAGGACGACGACTACACTTGCTCTACATGTCAGCATGATCCTGATATGGACTACAGGACAAGCATATTAAACCGCCCATCTCTTAAATTACTACCCACGCAGTAGCTCCCATAGGCTTCAGTGTGACAGCTGGCACCCAGATTTCTGTGATGAGGAGGAGGGGCTAGCACTACACCAGTCCCTTAGATTTGTCCGCTAGATTGGAGTGCTTTCCCACACTGCCATACTGGCAGATCAAGCATCGGGAACCACAAAGATAGCAATCCCCATCTTGCAGGGAGCCACTCCCACACACATACCTCCCAACACCATGTATCCTGTGCAGCAGGAAGTCTGGGATCACTACAAAGGATATAATAGTTGTGACAGGGAAAGTGGTGTGGCGCATGCAAACCACAATCGAGGTGCACTGTTTGCGCATACTAAGCGGAAGTCAGAGGACAAAATGCACGCAGAGAGAACATTTAAAGGAAAAAAAAAAAAAAAAAAAAAAAAGTATGTGGAGGTCCTTTTTGAGCATTATAATAAAAAAACTTCTGCAGGATAGTACTGCATGCTGGATTACGATAATTAACGATGATTTAACACAAGTGTTTAGTGCCCTGCTAGACACGGCTGTGCTGTGTAGCAGAACTGTTTAAGTATCAGAAAAAAAACGAGAAAGCAGAAATAAGCCTTTTGGCAGGTAAAACAGCTTCCAAAAAATATTTCATCTGTATATTAGTTTGTTTGCCTGGAGTTCAGCTTTACACTTCTTAGACCAAAGCTACAGTTGTTTCCAAAATGCATTCTCTCACTTCTCAACCACTGCAAGTGACACTCAAAGTTCATATTTTGAATGTAAAGACACAGAACGTGAAGCCAGCTAAACGACATTTTAGGCAATTCCAGATAACAAGCCAATATAAGAATCTTTCTAAATATTGGCAGAGTATTTAAAAACCAAACCAAATTCTGATTTGTGGTGCAAAGATTGACATATCACCAGATCAGGTAAACCAGGAAACGGTCTGCATGTTTGTAAATGCTCTTTATTAAATCAGAAAATCAGCAACAATGTCATCTAAAAGAAGAAAATCACTTTCTGCTATAAATCTACTTTTCACTGAACAGATTCCACCACATACTGTATATTTGAGGTTACTGTCATTTAGATTTTTTTCTCTTTTCCTTTATGAAAAAAATGCACCCAAGGAGGAAGAAACTGTTAGCCCCTATTGTGTACAATTCAATTTCTGACTGCCTGTTCTACTTCAGAATAAGCCTACATTCATACTTTACCTGGGTCATTGTGGGAGTGAGGCACAAGAAAAACCTGAAGAATCTCATTATCCCATTCATGTTCATCAGAGGTTAGGTCAAAACCTTGCTTCCAAACCCCACCATCTGGATTATCAAATGGAAGAATGTCATACACATCCAGCATCTGAAATATATAAATATAGATTTAGGAATGTGTGACCAAAAAAAAAAAGCAGTCCATCTCTGAAATACATATACGTTTTATCTCTTTAGAATGCTGCAAGCACAGAAAATAGTTTGGAGATTCTGCCAGAAACCCAGTAAGCTCAAAACAACTTGCAGGCCAACAACGCAGCCTCTGCTGCAGCGTAATCCCCCAGCAGTGTAGTCAGACCAGCTTCAGTTTTCCTCCGCTGGACTACAGAACTCTACTTAACCCTGCCCCTCTCCACACATATGCATTTATTTGCTTCCCAAAGTACAATGCAGCTGCTGCCTTGACATCCGAGAGCTTACCCCACAGACAGGGCTCTTGGAAGATGTAATCCTTGCAGGAAGCACTCTGTCGCTTCTTCCTGTTAAAAGTTGCCCATACAAGAATTTTACATGCCTAATGATACCACGGGGAGTAATAAAAGCTAACAAGCCCCCTATGTCATAGCACTGGGTCAGTGACAGGTCCTCTTTATGGAGACATTAGGGGTCTAGTAGACCCTCAATTGCTCCCCTGTCCTCCAGTGTGACTATTCAAGCACAGATTGTGCTTGATTAGCTGCTTACCAGGCTGTAGCATCCAGATGACAGCTCTGAAAGCGGAAGGGACACATTCTTCATTTCTGGGTTCATTAGTCACAGCAGAGATCAGGGCATTGATGTTCCTCAATCTCCCCTTTACCTAGCTATACCACAGTCTGGGCACACATATAAAAAAAAGACAATGGAAAAGCAAAAGTGACAGTGGTTTATGTGGCTTAGGAGGTGGTCAAATGCAGGTCCGAAGGAGGTAAAATGCCTCAGTCAATGAACTCTGAAGGTTCTCAAACCAATTTCAAAATGCAAGATGAATGCACCTGAAAGTAAGCTGCAGTGGGTAAACCCTCTCCTATACCCAGTGAAGTGTACAGCCTCAGATGATACACAGAGAAGAAACAAATCTCTCTACGCAAGTTTTACATGCATATCTGCTGTCTTCAGCTTGCTATATTCTTTGAAATTCTAACATGGTAGAATTTTTACTTCCTCATTCAGCAGTGGGAGTGGATTCTTGGCTTACACTGTGTGACAGCCGATTGGAGGAAAGGCACCCCCCAGTGGAAGGTACTTTCAGAGTTGTACTGTGACAAGACAAGCTCGCTGCTAATTTATAGCACCCACCCCGACACAAAATTTCCAGCTGCTTTTATCTCCTGTCTTTGAGAACTTGTCATGCTGATAACAGAGGAACGAAACAGCAGAAAGACTTGGGACTTAGGGCTTTGGAGAGAGATAAGTAAACACTACAGTTATATGTGCCTAGGTCAAATGTCATGAATCGGGTTTACATCTACTTTAAATCAACCTTGATATTAAAGCGTATCTAAACCCAATAACAAAAACAGATATCATTACTGCTTACCAGTCCTTACATGTGGTGGCTGTTTTTTGTTTTTGTTTTTTTCCCCACTTTCTTCCTTCATGCCAAGCTTGCAACTCCATTAATTCACTTCCTGTCCTAAGGTGACAACCATCCTAAGCAGCACTGTTGCCCGAGGAAAGGGAGTACGTTAGGACTACATATTGCCTCCCTCTCTTCTAAATGACAGGAGGAGGTGTTTTGTAGTCCATGGAGAAAGCAGGAAAACGGCTGATAACAGTCCAGAGGCAGAGAGTACAGGAAGTTACCAACCGACAAGATCAGGACTGGATGAAAAGCTATTTTTTTGCACTTGTTGAAAAGATGTAATAAAATGCTTTCAATGGCATGTTTAACAGACAAGAGGGAGCAAATTGGCTATACATATACTTTATTGTTGAACTTCCAAATATATGAGACCTGTGACCTCTCCCCTCCTGCATTGTAAGCTAAAGCAAAGGGAGGCCGACCAAATGAGCATGGTACACATTAGAATGATTTCTAATAGTTCTAATTTCAAGTAGTTATACATGCAAGTTAGTCTATATTCATATTTAAAAATATGTATAGTTTATAAATATTTTGTAAAAAAAGAAGAAAAAAAATGCCATTATGCCTTTTCCGATTCAGTAAAGTTCAGGTCATGTGATCGCTATTCCCTGCTCTGTGGGTGGGTGGGTATGTCCACCTCGAATTACACATGACTGAAGACTCTGCAGCTTCACAGCAAGGCTGACTGAGGAAGCATACAAAAAAAAAAAAAAAAAAAACACACACAATAGAGCCCTGTATGACTACAGGGATCAAGAAAGTGGCTACTAAAGCAACAAGTCAACACCTGGATATGTATATAAAATATCAATATTTATTGCTCAATTTAAAAGATCCGCTTCAACACGCATAAAATGCATCAATATGCAAAGCGATAGCCAATACACAACATACGCACCGCCAAGTGCTCTCAATGGACACTAACTTGGCAGGCACTACAGATTGTGAACTTCTACCAAACAAAAAACAAAAACACATAGACCAGAACAGACAAAGAACAACGACGAACACACATATAATACAACCACAATACAGACAGTCCGGACGCCGGCCACCCGCTCACAGTGAAATCAAATGCAGTTACCACCGCATGGACATCATAACCACCGGTGGGGTGGACTAGTGGTATTGGGATCAAATTCCAATTATTGCATACCAGCAGGGATGCATTCAGTGTCACTGTGAGTGGCCCCTAGGGATAGCATAAGTCTAAAGTGTACAGTAATTAGCTGCGGCTCAAATAGCATATAAAGTAGAACAGCAGGTATTCTTATCAGGGTATGGCAGCACTACTGCATATGATCCTGTGCTGAGATGATGATTGTCGCAGATACTGTATATTAAGCATGAGTGGGTCATCCCCTGATGGGGAGTTCAGGAGGCAGCTCGCCTAAGTCCCCAACGGGGTACTGCATACATAAGCTGGGGACTATGATGGCATTGTCATCCACTGTATCATCTGTTAAATGATGTAAGGCAGTCCAATCCCACAGCTAGACTATCTGTATCAATCAAGTGTCTCAATGCAATATGGTGAGTATAAACAGGCACTTCATATTGCTCAATAGGCATAAACAGCCCTTGATACTAGTATGGACCGTGGCAGTAGACGCATATAGTCAATTATATGCAAGTGAGACGGGTAACAAAAGATGGAGAGGATGATTGAGGTGTGGATACGTTACCACCTGGCCGATCAGCGTAGATGGATCACTGTCTCCGTGCCTTGATCCATGTCACTGCATATAGGTGCTGTCTTGGCGACCCCCCCCCCATCCCAAAGAACCTTACAAAACCCAAAAGGAAACAAAAGCAAGGAGCAAATCAGAACAATGCAACGCACACGCAGCCAGAGGAGATAGACCGGTCTCCTGAATTACCGGAAACTGACATGAAGGTCATCAATCTTTCCACCTTCCCGCTCTCCCCAGACCATATCAATCTCCTCCAAAAGGGTATGTCGTTCTCACCTTCGACTAGTATGGATGAATTCACTGTCTATAAAGACGTGACTTTATTCTTACGGAAGGTATTTTTTAGGTCACTGTACAAAAACAAGGAAAATGTACCTCCTGAGGATATACAACTTAACATAGAAGACCAACAAGCCCTTGATATTCTAAATGCTTTATTGGAGGAGAATGAGAATCCAGCTGCTCCAAGCTGTCCCACCAGACGAATAGCAGACCTGACAATACGCTCAACAAAAATGCCCTCCTTAAGTAAGAATCGGTGGCTTTACCTCTTTCTGGAAATGGTCCAAAACGATTTGAGTAAAATCGATTGGACCCAAAGAGGAAAAGACAACTTAACAAAGAATGAGAGAGTTGCACTTATGGAATTAAAAAAATGCCAAAAATGTTATCTTTAAGAAAAGTGAAAAGGGGGGAAATGTCGTCCTCATGGGCGACAAGTCCTATGAGACAGAAGCCAAGCGACTACTGGGAGACTCCCTGACATACAAAAGACTTGACCGTGACCCGTTTCCCAATGTGGTGCAGAAACTGAATGGCATCCTTTTGGAAGCCAAGGAGACGGCCGTATTAAACCAACGAGAGTTTGACCATTCGCTTGTGAGGGAGTTTAATATCCCCACTTTTTATATTATGCGAAAAGTACACAAGTACTGCGGGGTAGGCTGATCGTCTCGGCAATCAAGGGACCTTTGGAAAGAGTGGGGATCTATTTGGATTCACTTCTCAAGGAAATGGTCACTGGCCTTAGATCGTACGTACAAGACATCCGCCATGTACTATTGAAGCTAGTTGAACTGGAGAATATTGAGGGATGTCTGCTTGTGGGGATAGACGTTGAGTCTTTATACACCTCTATCCCACATCATTGTGGAGTCCAAGCAGTAAAGACCTTCCTTGAACTAAAATACCCGGAATTTCGACCTCAGAATGAGTTTTTACTAAAACTATTGGAATTTGCACTGAAGAATAACTTTTCAGTTCTCTTGCCATTTTTATCAACAGATTAGGGGTACCTCTATGGGGGCTGCGTGGGCACCTGCATATGCATGCCTCCATCTTGGTTTATGGGAAGAGGAAGAGGTCTTCCAGTCACCAATGTACTCAGAACATGTGCACACATGGCTGAGGTACATTGATGAGGCATTGGTCATATGGAAGGGCACCAAGGAAGAGGTATACAACTTCATCAATGTATTAAATAAAAATGATCGGAATATCCGTCTGACTTACATCATCGATGAGACAGATACCCTTCCTGGACCTCTTGATTTCTATAGAAAATGGGAAGATTTGCACCAGCACTTTTCCCGGAAGGAGACGTCGGCGAATACTTTGTTAAAAGCTGACAGTCACCATCCCCCCTGGCTTAAAAATGGAATCCCTGTCGGCCAATTTTTAAGAATCAAGAGGAATTGCACCTGAAGGAGTGATCTTAGAAAGGAAAACATAGATCTATATTAGAGATAAGAGATTCCGTGAACGGGGATACTCACATGGGCAAATTCGTAAGGCCAGGGCCAAAGCAGCGTGTAGAAGCAGAGAAAGCCTGCTGACTCCACCAAAAGAAGGAAAAAATACTGACCCAGGCCCCGTGAGATTAATTACCCCGTATGGTGCACAGTGGGAGTCCGTACGAAGTATCCTCAAAGAACATTGGGGAATACTCCTGAACGGCCCAGGAATCAGAGAGATCGTTGGTTTGTCGCCTACTCTAATGGCAAAAAGAGCTAGAAATTTGGGAGACATCCTTGTGCGGTCGGAATATGTAAAGGAGCCAAATCCAAACTGGCTCTCGAGCCATGTAGTGGATGCCAGGTATGTCCGTTTGTGGATAGGACTGCGGTGTTCCATGATGTATCTGGACAGCAGTCCTTTGAAATTCGGGATCTAATCAACTGTTCGACAAGCAAAGTGATCTACATGCTCACCTGACCCTGCCCGAAGATCTACATTGGTAAAACCAAGAGATTATCAGGACTCGGATAGGTGAGCATTTACGCAAAATTAAAAGGTGAAAAAGAGAGATCCAACAAAGACTCAGGAAAAACCACTAGCAAAGCACTTTGCTTTATACCACGGGGGCAAACCAGATGGCCTGAAGGTAAAAGGCATTTATGCACTCAAACTATCCCCGAGGAGGGGGGACTTCAATCACATCCTCCTACAGAAGGAGAAGAGATGGATCTATCGATTGGGGTCCCTCGCTCCTCGGGGACTCAACACCGAATTGAACTTACAGGCCTTCATGGAGCCCTAGCGGTATGTTAACACATAGGCTACAACTGTCTGGGTAGGGTTAATGGCCATGGCCCTTATGAGTGATAAATCTCAGTTAGGGGATAAGGACATATGTGTCTCAATATATTGTTTACCATGAGGTTAGAGTGGTATGGAAGGTTTACCATATACGTGACAATTGCCTGAATTTCTAACCCAATCCGCTCAATCTATAAAATACCTGGATATTTGGTAAATTTATTCTTATTAGACTAACTGGAATTAACTAACTGTTCACTTAGTGGCTTGATGATCCAGGGATTAATCCTTAGTAGACTGTGTGGTAACTGATTTTCCACCTTTACACGCAGGCCCAACCATCCTTCTTCCTTCCACTAAGTCTAACAATGACTTTAGACTAACTCATTTGACCCCATTCATTTGGTCTAATTAGGAGTTTTGCATTTTATTTTCAGTTTCATCTTGTCTATATTTTCTGTGTGAGTCTTTTCATATCTGTGTTCTGTGAGTATGTCCCTTTAAACAAGGTAGTGGGAATGGTTGAACTGCTCTCAGCAATAGACCTGTGTGTTTGCTCATAAGTAAGCTTGTAATGTTGTAAATAGGCTGTCATAGTAATGCTATATGTTAACATGTGCTATTACTGATCCCACTAATCGGGAATAAGTGACTCGAATATTTGAAAGATACTCTGAATTACCAGGCTCATTACAAGAGTAACATCCTAAAACGGCGTGTGAAGAATAAATTGAGGTGAATTGTTTTACTGTTTGTGAACTACCCCAATCAGAAGGCAAGGGCATGACCTGGTCTTACAAAGTCTATAACAACTAGGGCGGAGCTGTCGGGATGAAGTTGTGAATAAAAGAAAGTGACAGCCCCCAACCACGCCTAGTCCAGAGGAAGCTACGCTGATTGGTTAAGCGAAACGCATCGACGTCACAGCGGTCATGTGACGCCGGATGACACGCCCACCCCCCATCGGTTACCGCAAAGGTGAAGGAGATGGACGATAGGAATATAGGAGGTGACAAGTGCTTCTACCGCTTCCACCGCTCTATTTAGGCCATAGCGGACTGATCCCACAACCTCCATGCCCTCGTCAGCTAAACGGTGACAGGAGAAGAGTGTACCACCACACGTGAACAGCTAAGACAGCACCTATATGCGGTGACATGGATCAAGGCACGGAGACAGTGATCCATCTACGCTGATCGGCCAGGTGGTAACGTATCCACACCTCAATCATCCTCTCCATCTTTTGTTACCCGTCTCACTTGCATATAATTGACTATATGCGTCTACTGCCACGGTCCATACTAGTATCAAGGGCTGTTTATGCCTATTGAGCAATATGAAGTGCCTGTTTATACTCCCCATATTGCATTGAGACACTTGATTGTTACACAAATACTCTAGCTGTGGGTTTGGACTGCCTTACGTCATTTAACAGATGATACAGTGGATGACAATGCCATCATAGTCCCCGGCTTATGTACGCAGTACCCCATTGGGGACTTAGGCGAACTGCCTCCTGAACTCCCCATCAGGGGATGACCCACTCATGCTTAATATACAGTATCTGCGACAATCATCATCTCAGCACAGGATCATATGCAGTAGTGCTCTCATACCCTGATAAGAACACCTGCTGTTCTACTTTATATGCTATTTGAGCCGCAGCTAATTACCGTACACATTAGACTTGTGCTATCCCTGGTGGCCACTCACAGTGACACTGAATGCATCCCTGCTGGTATGCAATAATTGGGATTTGATCCCAATACCACTAGTCCACCCCACCGGTGGTTATGTCGTCCATGCGCTGGTAACTGCATTCGATTTCACTGTGAGCGGGTGGCCGGCGTCCGGACTGTCTGTATTGTGGTTGTATTATATGTGTGTTCGTTGTTGTTCTTTGTCTGTTCTGGTGTATGTGTTTTTGTTTTTTGTTTGGTAGAAGTTCACAATCTGTAGTGCCTGCCAAGTTAGTGTCCATTGAGAGCACTTGGTGGTGCGTATGTTGTGTATTGGCCATCGCTTTGCATATTGATGCATTTTATGCGTGTTGAAGCGGATCTTTTAAATTGGAGCAATAAATATTGATATTTTATATACATATCCAGGTGTTGACTTGTCGTTGCTTTAGTAGCCACTTTCTTGATCCCTGTAGTCATACAGGGGTCTATTGTGTTTTTTTGTATGGCTTGGTCTTTGGCTATAGCAACATCACCAGACTTCGGTAAGGGTTAATAGGATATATATTGCTTTTTCCCTTATCACCAGGATATGTATACAGTAGGACTTGGTTTTTCTTTCCTTTCCTTTTGGTTAATTATGACTGAGGAAGCAGCTGTCTATGAAGAGAGAAGGGATAGGTGGGGGGTGTGGCTACACTGACCATGGAAGATATAGGCATGCTGTGTGCTTGCACAGCTTGTATGCACCTCAGATCATAACAGAGGACACAAACTGACCATGCCAACACGGATGCTTAGCATGGTCAGTTTTTAACATGGGGAACTGGCAGGATCAATCAGGTAAAACAAAAGGAAAAAAAGTAACAAAACATCTTTATATAAAAAGAACATATAAAATCCTCAAAGGGACAGCTATAGTAACCACTTAATCTCAAGAAGATTTTACCCATTGTTTGCCATTTAGCACTGCACTGCTTTAACTACCAATTGCGCGGCCATCCAGCACAGTACCTATACGAAATGTATATCATTTTTTTTACACAAATAGACACAGTTATTTTAATTGTTTGCGATAAAAGAAAAAGCCTGAAAATTTTGAAAAAAGATACAAAAATTTATGTATGTATACACACATACAGTACCTCACAAAAGTGAGTACACCCCTCAGTGAAAATGTCCAAATTGGGCCCAATTAGCCATTTTCCCTCCCCGGTGTCATGTGACTCGTTACTGTTAAAAGGTCTCAGGTGTGAATGGGGAGCAGGTGTATTAAATTTGGTGTCATCACTCTCACTCTCCTACTGGTCACTGGAAGTTCAACATGGCACCTCATGGCAAAGAACTCTCCGAGGATCTGAAAAAAATAATTGTTGCTCTACATAAAGATGACCTAGGTTATAAAAGATTGCCAAGACCTTGAAACTGAGCTGCAGCACAGTGGCCAACACCATACAGCGGTTTAACAGGACAAGTTCCACTCAGAACAGGCCTCGCCATGGTCGACCAAAGTGCATGTGCTCAGCGTCATATCCACAGGTTGTCTTTGGGAAGCCCACAAACATTTTGCTGAAGACAAACAGACTAAGGAAATGGATTACTGGAACCATGTCCTGTGGTCTGATGGGACCAAGATAAACTTATTTGTCAAGAGTGTGTGGAGGAAGCCAGGTGAGGAGTACAAAGACAAGTGTGTCTTGCCTACAGTCAAGCATGGTGGTGGGGGTGTCATGGTCTGGGGCAGCATGAGTGCTGCCGGCACCAGGGAGCTACAGTTCATTGAGGGAACCATGAATGCCAACATGTACTGTGACATACTGAAGCAGAGCACGATACCCACCCTTTGGAGACTGGGCCACAGGGCAGTATACCAACATAACAACCCCAAACACCTCCATGATGACCACTGCCTTGCTAAAAGAACCTGAGGATAAAGGTGATGGACTGCCCAAGCATGTCTCCAGACCTAAACCCTATTGGGCGCAAGGTCTCCAACATGCACCAGCTCTGTGATGTCGTCATGGGAGGAGTTGAAGAGGACTCCAGTGGCGACCTGTGAAGCTCAGGTGAAGTCTATGGCTCAAGAGGCAGTGCTGGAAATGAATGGTGGCCACGCAAAATATTGACATTTTGGGCCTAATTTGGATATTTTCACTTAGGGGTGTACTCACATTTGTTGCCAGCGGTTTAGACATTAATGGCTGTGTGTTGAGGGGACAACAAATTTACACTGTTATACAAGCTGTACACTCACTACTTTACATTGTAGCAAAGCGTCATTGCTTCAGTGTTGCCACATGAAAAGATATAATAAAATATTTACAAAAAAGAGAGTGTACTCACGTTTGAAATAAATATATATATATATATATATATATATATATATATATATATATATATATATATATATATATATATATATATATATATATATATATATATATATATATATATATATATTATATATATATTTATTATACATATACATACATACACACACGTTTTACTTTCTGCTATTATAAAAAAAGTAGTGCATGAGGCCAATGTAACACAATGTAAATTGGAGTGATTAGCTTATTGAGTGCTAAATTAATTTGTCCACGGTTTATTTTCAGAGTAAAAACAGAGCCAAATCAAATTCTATTTCTCAAATTTGCTTTTACAAAATCATTTCTTAGTCAGGAAAATGCCAGAGGAAAGCTCTTCTTGCCAGGAATTATATGCCTGCTATTCTGTCAGAGCAGAAATACTTCTCCAAATAACAGTGACAAAGGGTTTCCCGCTGACTTCCATACAGAGATGATGCAGAGATTATAAATTAAGCGTAGAATTTTTAGGAGGTGATTTCCAATTAAAAATCACTGACAGGAAAAGCTCCCATGTGACATCACCCCCAGGGTAAAATGCCACAGAGTACAGACAGGCAGTCAAGATAAGTACCTAAGAAAAACATCTGTGATAGGAAATTACACATGCACACAGGGATCACACACACAAAAGGAAATTGTAATGGAATAAAAACAGGACACTTCAATCATAGCAAGAGAACACAAATTTGCTGGTCATCAGGATGTGGACAATATTGTCGGTATCCTAAGGCCTCATATACATTGCTGCTGGTAAACGACGTTCAGAGGCAGTTGGATGCTTTTTTCAACTGCCCCTGAACTTATCCAATGTTATCTTATTTTACATTTACACAGGATTGTTTAATGTCATTTTTAGGCAGTTGCGTTTATAGGCTTTTCTTTGAAGCCAAAAAAAATTAGTTCAGACGTCGAAGTTTCCGAGGTTCCAGACGCCAAACGCGGCAAAACCCCGTTAAACGCGGTAAATCATGTTTAGCCGCGTTTCGTTTACAGGAGTTCTTCATTTTTGCCTATTTTGAAAAAATAAATAAATCATTTTGTAGGTACGCCTAGAAAAAAATTATAAGAAACCAAAATTACTGTAATATTGCACATTTTTAATAATCAGATTTACAGATGCTTTCAATGTTGTAGTGAGTCAGTCTATTAAAAAATCTAACTCCAGGAATTTAAAAAAGGGTTTAGGGGGTTATAGTAAAGGCTGTAGTTTTTTTGCTTACAATCCCACTATGGCCAGCTCTGGCACTCTCCAGCTCTGCCCAAAGCTAAAGTATGCGGGCAAAGCCTTAGCATCATCACATACAATAACTTTGTATTGTACACTGAGAAGGCTGGAGTGCGACCAGAGGCAGTCACAGCTTACAGAGCAGGCTATGGGGGACCAGTGGCAGCACTGGAGGGACCTTGCTGGAGTGGGGAATAAGTCTCTAAGTCTTATTCATCCACCTCTAATCATAAGCCTATGGCTCTTACAGAGGCCCCATTGCAAAAGGGGGATAATGGATATTGTAAAAAAAGTCACTCTACTCTTTGGTATCCTTGTGTGCAACACATTGAACACAGATTAGAGAAAGCAAAGGAGGGACTTGTCTGCAGAGATCAGAAAGAAGGCTATAGGGACTAATGCACACCGCAGCTCCAAAAAAAAAAAAAAAAAAAAAAAAAAACCCTCCTCCAAGCTCATTTTTCTATTTTTGTGGGTTTTTGGGCACTTAGGCGTCGTTTCTGCTATAAAAGCATGAAGTGGAGTTTTCCAGGCGGAAAAAAAAAAAAAAAAAAAAAAAAAAAAAAGAGCTCAAAAAAGCTTAAAAGCCTGTGGAGCAGCTTCTTGAGATGCAGTGTGCATGAGCTCTAATGCCGCGTACACACGGTCGGACTTTTCGGCTACAAAAGTCTGACGGACGCCGACGGACCAAGTCCAGCGGACAATCCGATCGTGTGTGGGCTTCCCCGGACTTTCAGCGGACTTTTCCAGCCACAAATCTGACGGACTTTAGATTTGCTTCAAATCTTTACACCGTAACTCCGCCGGACCCAGAAATCCACTCGTCTGTATGCTAGTCCGACGGACAAAAACCGACGCTAGGGCAGCTATTGGCTACTGGCTATCAACTTCCTTATTTTAGTCCGGACTTTTGTGTGATCGTGTGTAGGCAAGTCCAGTCGTTAGAAAGTCTGTTGAAAGTCCGCCAAAATTCCGTCGAAAGGCTGTCGGACGCGCTTTCGGACTTTTGTAGCTAAAAATTCCGACCGTGTGTACGCGGCATAAGACCATTTCCAAGAAGCTTGATATCCTTGTGACTTAGAGCTGCACAATTCATCGTTAAAAAATCGTGATCTCGATTCACCTCCCCTGACGATCTCTCCTGCTGAGTTTGCCGATTCTTTCACATAAACAAGTGGAGAAATTATCTGTTCACTCAGCTGTCAAAAGAAAACATCCAGGCAGTCTGCCAAGTTTAGAACTTGAAACATTGTATCCAACTTCCTTCTTAGATCAAAAGGATAAACTTCTCTGTGTAAACAAATAACCTGGGCAATCTGCCAAGCTTTAAACAACTTGTAAATGCAGGAAGTTTAACCACTTAAAGTCTAAGGCCCCTTTCACACGTGTGGACCGTATGTCCGTATTTCATGCATCCGTTTTAGCATGAAATACGGACATACATGCTTCCCAATGGGATAGCGGGTGTCAGCGGATGTACATCCGCTAACACCCGATGTTGTCCGCCTCCGCTCTCGTCCGATTCTGCGGACGGAAGAAAATCCTATTTTTCTATCCGTCTGCAGAGCGGATCGGAGGAACACGGACAGACGGTCCGTGTTCCTCCGATCCCCCATAGGGGAGAGCGGAGATCTGACAGGGCAGTCCCTGCACAGTGTGCGGGTCCCGCCCTGTCATCTGCCTGCTCAGCTGGGGAAAGCGGAGCGATCCCCGCTGAGCAGCGGATAAACACGAGGCGGATCAATACGGATCCGTCCCGTGTGAAAGGGGCCTAAATCTTTTTTTGACACTTAAGTTAAAATCAATATTTTTTGCCAAAAAAAATTACTTGGAACCTCCAAACATTAGAGATAATATAAATATATATATAGAGATAATATATAAATATAAATATATATATATAGAGATAATATATAAATATAAATATATATATATAGAGATAATATATAAATATAAATATATATATAGAGATAATATATAAATATAAATATATATATAGAGATAATATATAAATATAAATATATATATAGAGATAATATATAAATATAAATATATATATAGAGATAATATATAAATATAAATATATATATAGAGATAATATATAAATATAAATATATATATAGAGATAATATATAAATATAAATATATATATAGAGATAATATATAAATATAAATATATATATAGAGATAATATATAAATATAAATATATATATATAGAGATAATATATAAATATAAATATAATATATAAATATAAATATATATATATAGAGATAATATAATATATATATATATATATATATATATATATATATATATATATATATATATATATATATATATATATATATATATATATATATATATATATATATATATATATATATATATATATATATATATATACCGTATTTATCGGCGTATAACACGCACTTTTTTCCACTTAAAATCAGGGGAAAATCGCGGGTGCGTGTTATACGCCGATCCCCTGCGATCCGAGCTGTCAGAATTTAAAAATCGCTGACCGCGATTTGAAAATGGCGCCGCCGGCGCCGAAATACGCAGTGCCGGTCCTCGACTCTTCTCGGCGGCTTTCGGTTTCACTCGAGCGCCGCCCGAACCTAGCCGAGTATACTCGGCTAGTTTCGGATAGCTCCGCTCACCGTCCGAGTGAAACCGAAAGTAAACGAGAGCCGCCGAGAAGCGGCTCTGTGTATTTCGGCGCCGGCGGCGCCATTTTCAAATCGCGGTCGGCGATTTTGAAGCTCACAGGCTTCAGCAAGGCTGGACTGGGGCAAGGCTGGACTGGGGCAAGGCTGGACTGGGGCAAGGCTGGACTGGGGCAAGGCTGGACTGGGGCAAGGCTGGACTGGGGCAAGGCTGGACTGGACACTGGGGAAGGGGCATGGCTGCACTGGCATGGCTGCACTGGCATGGCTGCACTGGCATGGCTGCACTGACATGGCTGCACTGACATGGCTGCACTGACATGGCTGCACTGACATGGCTGCACTGACATGGCTGCACTGACAAGGCTGCACTGACAAGGCTGCACTGACAAGGCTGCACTGACAAGGCTGCACTGACAAGGCTGGACTGGGGCAAGGCTGCACTGAGAAGGCTGCAATGATGGGCATTTAAATGTAATTTTTTTTCCCTTCAACTTCCCTCCTAAAAGTTTTTTTTCCTTAAAATTCCCTCCTAAATTGAGGTGCGTGTTATACGCCGGTGCGTGTTATACGCCGATAAATACGGTATATATTTATATATTATCTCTATATATATTTATATATTATCTCTATATATATTTATGAGATAATATATAAATATATACCGTATTTATCGGCGTATAACACGCACCGGCGTATAACACGCACCCCAATTTAGGAGGGAATTTTAAGGAAAAAAAAAAAACTTTTAGGAGGGAAGTTGAAGGGAAAAAAAACTTACATTTAAACGCCCATCATTGCAGCCTTGTCAGTGCAGACTTCCCCAGTGCAGACTTCCCCAGTGCAGACTTCCCCAGTGCAGACTTCCCCAGTGCAGACTTCCCCAGTGCAGACTTCCCCAGTGCAGACTTCCCCAGTGCAGACTTCCCCAGTGCAGACTTCCCCAGTGCAGACTTCCCCAGTGCAGACTTCCCCAGTGCAGACTTCCCCAGTGCAGCTTTACCCAGTGCAGCCTTCCCCAGTGCAGCCTTCCCCAGTGCAGCCTTCCCCAGTGCAGCCTTGCCCCAGTGATCCCAGCCATTCTGGGCTTCAAAATCGCCGATCGCGATTTGAAAATGGCGCCGCCGGCGCCGAAATACACAGTGCCGGTCCTCGGCTCTTTCCGGCGGCTGTCGTTCATTTTCGGCTCCACTCGTAGTCCCGAGCGGAGCTATCCGAACCTAGCCGAGTAGGTTCGGATAGCTCCGCTCGGGACTACGAGTGGAGCCGAAAATGAACGACAGCCGCCGGAAAGAGCCGAGGACCGGCGCTCTGTATTTCGGCGCCATTTTCAAAATCGCCGAGCGGCGATTTTGAAAATGTGACAGGTCGGATCGCAGGGGATCGGCGTATAACACGCACCTGCGACTTTCCCCTGATTTTAAGGGGAAAAAAGTGCGTGTTATACGCCGATAAATACGATTATATATATATATATATATATATATATATATATATATATATATATATATATATATATTTTTTTTTTTTAGCAGAGACCCTAGGGAATAAAATGGCAATTACTGCAATATTTTATGTCACAATGTATTTGCCCAGCGGTCTTTCAAATGCAATTTTTTGGGAAAAAATACACTTCAATAAATAAAAAAAAAAAAACGAAACAGTAAAGTTAGCACAATTTTTTTGTTTTAATGTGAAAGATGTTACGCCGCGAGAATCGCGAGAGAATCGTGATCTATCCTCTAAGCAAAAAAATTGTGATTCTCATTTTAGCCAGAATCATGCAGCTCTATTGTGACTACAGTTGCAAATATAGCAATTTAGGGGCCATTGGAGTGTAGCCAAACACCCTGGATGTGCCAAAAAGTGTCAAAAGGAAGGATAGTTTGCATAAACTAAAGAAAGATCCAAGGAAAATTTTAAAAGGAGATACAAGCTGAGCTCCCAGGGTCAAGATATATAGGTGGCTAATCACATAATCCATCATATTTTGAGTTACAGTGGGCTCAAGGGAAGAAGAGCCAGCAGGACTCCACTGAAAGGAGACATAAAAAGTCAGACAGTAATTGTCTAAAATACCCACCAACAAGCCACAATGCTTCTAGGAGAATGTCCTTTGGCTACATGAGAAAACTGAAGCATTTTGACAAGTCATATCGGCTATATGTTCACAGACTCAAAAATGCAGCTTTCAAAGAAAAGAACACCGTACCTACTTTGAAACATGGAGGCGGCTTGGTTATGTTTTGGAGGTTGCACTGCTGTACCTGGCACAGGGTGCCTTGAATCTGCAGGGTACAACGAAACCTTAAAGCAATCAAAAATTCTGAAGCAAAACATACTGCTTTGTTGTAGATCATGAGCCCTCCAACAGGGTAATTACCCAAAGCTCACAGCTAAAGGCACACAAAAAATGCTTAGAAAACAAACTAGGCTATTCTGAAATGATCTAAAAACGTATTGAACATTTAAACAAAGAGCTGAAATATTCAAACTGGAAAAGACACCCTTCAAACCTGACAGAGCTGAAGTAGTTTGTTCAAGTGGAGTGGGCTAAACCACCTATTGGCAGGTGCAGAAGTCTTATTAAGAGCTACAGATAATACAAACATTAGGTTAAAAGGACCCATTATTTTAGTACATGCCATTTTCATTTGTGTTAATTAAATAATGCTGAATCTATCAAAGCAAACTTTGATAGATCATGTTAAAAACAGCCCACTGAAAAATCACAAGCTGTCTATTTGAACACTGGAAACTCGATCTTGCTTTCTTTTTCTTAGAGTCAATAGCAACAGAGTTTAACATATTTGCTTTGAGAACTGAGTGAAAGAATGAATACACAGTACAGAAACTAGAAATTGCAAAGGAAAAAAACAAAACAAAAAGAAGACACAGCTAAAAATTATTTTTGTGAAGTTAAGCACAATGCTTAGAATGTTTAGGAAATTAATACACCCACTCTTCTGGCCTTAATATAAAAGGACACAAAACAAAGTGGTCCGGTAAAAAAAAAAAAAAAATTCTGATACACGACCTGGCTACTGTATGAAAATTATAGCAACCCCAAAACCAGATTCCTTTTGACTCTGTGTTCAACAGCAATTTACACTTCACTGAGGCATAAAAATATTTCTACTGAATTACTAAACAATATCAATAGAAATTTAACGTAAACAATACATTTAGGCTAGGTTCACACATGTCCGATGCAAATTTCATAGAAGGCAATGAGCCTGGAATTTGCATCTAAAAATCGCACCACAGTGCGTAAAAAACACGCAGGACCTCATATGTGAACTGGCTCCATAGAAAGCTGATTTGATTCACATCTCATGCGAATCGGATGTGGTTCAAAATGTATCCAATTCGCATATATGTGAATGGAGCCTTATCAACTTATATAAGCCAATTTATGTCAATATTTATTCCTACAGAATGGAGCTGCACGATTCTGGCCAAAATGAGAATCACGTTTTTGCGCTTAGAATAAAGAACACGATTCTTGTGGCGTTACATCATCTTTCACATTATGCGAAAATTTTGCATCAACTTTACAGTTTATTTTTTTTTTTTTTTTTTTTTTAATTCATTAAAGTGTATTTTTTCCCCAAAAAAATTGCATTTGAAAGACCGCTGCGCAAATACAGTGCGACATAAAATATTGCAACCACCACCATTTTATTCTCTAAGGTCTCTGCTTAAAAAAAAAAAAAAAAATTATACATAATCTTCGAGGGTTTTAATTAATTTTCTAGCAAAAAATAATGATTTTAACTTGAAACCAACAAGTGTCATAAAAATGTTTAGTCTTTAAGTGGTTAAACTTTCCTCATTAAATCCCCCTTTTACACTGAGGCACTTTTCAGGCGTTTTAGCGCTAAAAATAGCACCTCTCATGCCTCCCCAGTGTGAAAGCTTGAGTGCTTCCACATTGGGGCGATGCGCTTGTAGGACGGGGGGGGGGTAAAAAAAAAAGTCTTGCAAGTAGCATCTTTGGGGCAGTGTGGGGGTGGTGTATACACCGCTCCCAAAATGCCCTGCCTGTCGAAAGGAATGGGCAGCCCTGCCGAAGTGCCTGCAAAGCGCTTCGGCAGCGCCACAGCACGGGTGCTTTTAACCCTTACCTCGGCTGCCAGCGGGGGTTAAAAAAAGAGCCCCGCTAGCAGCTGAAAAATTTAGCGTCGCTTTACCGTTAACGCCAGCACTGCCCCAGTGTAAAAGAGGTCTTACAGACCGAAGTTCATTCCTTTGATCTAGAGAACAAAATGTTACAATGTTGATAGTTAGCTCAACGGCTGAGAAATGTTGTGATACTTGGCAGACTGCTCAAGCCAACGTCAAAAAAAAAAAAAAAAAAAAAAGCAGAGAATTCTCTGTACAGAAAGAATCTGGAAAATGCTTTAACCACTTGACCACTGGGCACTTAAACCCCCTTCCTAACCAGACCAATTTTCAGCTTTCGGTGCTCTCACACTTTGAATGACAATTACTCAGTCATACAACACTTTACCCATATGAAATTTTTATCCTTTTTTTCACACAAATAGAGCTTTCTTTTGGTGGTATTTAATCACCGTTGGGTTTTTTATTTTTTGCGCTATAAAAGAAAAAAGACTGAAAATTTGGTAAAAAAATGAATTTTTCTTTGTTTCTGTTATAAAATTTAGCAAATTAGTAATTTTTCTTCGTAAATTTTGGCCAAAATTTATACCGCTACATATCTTTGGTAAAAATAAGTACAACTTGGTGTATATTATTTGGTCTTTGTGAATGTTAGAGAGTCCAAAAGCTACGGTGCCAATATCTGAAAATTGATCACACCTGAATTACTGACGGCCTATCTAATTTCTTGAGACCCTAACATGCCAGAAAAGTACAAATACCCCCCAAATGACCCCTTTTTGGAAAGAAAACATTCCAAGGTATTTAGAAAGATGCATGGTGAGTTTTTTTGAAATTGTCATCTTTTCCCACAATTCTTTGCAAAATCAAGATTTTTTTTTTTCTTTTTTTTTTTTCACAAAATTGTCATATTAGAAGGTTATTTCTCACACACAGCATATGCATACCACAAATTACACCCCAAAACACATTCTGCTATTACTCCCGAGTATGGCGATACCACATATGTGAGACTTTTACACAGCGTGGCCACATACAGAGGCCCAACATGCAGGGAGCACCTCCAGGCGTTCTGGAGCGCCCAGGCCAATTCTGACATTTCTCTCCTACATGTAAAAATCATCATTTATTTGCTAGAAAATTACATAGAACCCCAAAACATTATATATATTTTTTTTAGCAAAGACCCTAGAGAATACAATGGTGGTTGTTGCAACTTTTTATCTCGCACGGTATTTGTGCAGCAATTTTTTGAACGCGTTTTTTTGGGGAAAGAAACAGTTTTGTGCTTTAAAAAAAAACAAAACAGTAAAGTTAGCCCAATGTTTTTGCATAATGTGAAAGATGAAGTTACGCCGAGTAAATAGATACCCAACATGTCACCCTTCAAAATTGCACACGCTTGTGGAATGGTGCCAAACGTCGCTACTTAAAAATCTCCATAGGTGACGCTTTAAAATTTTTTCCTGGTTACATGTTTTGAGTTACAGAGGAGGTCTAGGGCCAAAATTATTGCTCTCGCTCTACCGATCGCAGCGATACCTCACATGTGTGGTTTGAACACCGTTTTCATATGTGGGCGGGACTTAGGTATGTGTTCGCTTCTGCATGCGAGCACACGGACATGGGCGCTTTAAAAAATTTTTTTTTTTTTTTTATTGTTTATTTTACTTTATTTATTTTAGTTTGACACTTTCCCCCCCCAAAAAATTTTTTTTGATCACTTTTATTTCTATTACAAGGAATGTAAACATCCTTGTAATAGGAATATGGCATGACAGGTCCTCTTTACAGTGAGATATGGGGTCAATAAGACCCCACATCTCACCTCTAGGCTGGGAAGCATGAAATAATAATAAAAAAAAAACGATCTTGGCTTCGATCGTAGCGGTGAGTCGGTAGAAGCACCGGAGGGTGGCGGGAAGGGGGGGGCGTCCCCTCTCGCCTCCCATAAGAATGATCAAGCAGTGGAACAGCAGCTATGATCATTCCTATGTTGTAGGAAATCGCCGGCTGAAAAAGCTGATATCTGAATGATGCCTGTAGCTGCACCCATCATTCAGATATACCCGCTCAAAGTCAAGGACGTCATATGACTGTGGGCGGGAACTGGTTAAAAATTGCGGAGTATTGCGGGCTATTGCAGAGTATTGCGGGCTATTGCAGAGTATTGCGGGCTATATTGCAGAGTATTGCGGGCTATATTGCAGAGTATTGCCGGGTATATTGCAGAGTATTGCCGGGTATATTGCAGAGTATTGCCGGGTATATTGCAGAGTATTGCGGGGTATATTGCAGAGTATTGCGGGGTATATTGCAGAGTATTGCGGGGTATATTGCAGAGTATTGCCCGGGTATATTGCAGAGTATTGCCCGGGTATATTGCAGAGTATTGCCCGGGTATATTGCAGAGTAGTGCCCGGGTATATTGCAGAGTAGTGCCCGGGTATATTGCAGAGTAGTGCCCGGGTATATTGCAGAGTATTGCAGGGTGTTATGCAGAGTATTGCAGGGTGTTATGCAGAGTATTGCAGGGTGTTATGCAGAGTATTGCAGGGTGTTATGCAGAGTATTGCAGGGTGGTATGCAGAGTATTGCAGGGTGGTATGCAGAGTATTGCAGGGTGGTATGCAGAGTATTGCAGGGTGGTATGCAGAGTATTGCAGGGTGGTATGCAGAGTATTGCAGGGTGGTATGCAGAGTATTGCAGGGTGTTATGCAGAGTATTGCAGGGTGGTATGCAGAGTATTGCAGGGTGGTATGCAGAGTATTGCAGGGTGGTATGCAGAGTATTGCAGGGTGGTATGCAGAGTATTGCAGGGTGGTATGCAGAGTATTGCAGGGTGGTATGCAGAGTATTGCAGGGTGTTATGCAGAGTATTGCAGGGTGGTATGCAGAGTATTGCAGGGTGGTATGCAGAGTATTGCAGGGTGTTATGCAGAGTATTGCAGGGTGGTATGCAGAGTATTGCAGGGTGGTATGCAGAGTATTGCAGGGTGTTATGCAGAGTATTGCAGGGTGGTATGCAGAGTATTGCAGGGTGGTATGCAGAGTATTGCAGGGTGGTATGCAGAGTATTGCAGGGTGGTATGCAGAGTATTGCAGGGTGGTATGCAGAGTATTGCAGGGTGGTATGCAGAGTATTGCAGGGTATAGTGCAGAGTATTGCAGGGTTGGCTGAGCATGGAGGGATGGATGAATGTGACTGCAAATGTCACTGAGCACCGCTGTGGGCACTACACATGCAGCCCACAGCGGTGCTGCCATCCGATCCCTCCCCCTCTCCCCTCGCACTGTACCGATCGGTACAGAGAGGGGAGGGAGGAACCGGCGTCATCAGATGACGCCGGTCTGTTGACATGTGATCGCTCCGTCATTTGACGGAACGATCACGTGGTAAACGGCCGCGATCAGCGGCTATTTACCGTAATCCGTGATGCGCCGGGTCCTCTGGACCCGGCGGTCACGGATGTTCCCGAGTGCGCGCCCCAGGGGGCGCGCGGGAGCATCGTTCTGGAATCACGTCCATGGACGTCCACCCAGAACTAGCCGACCGCGCTGTTGCCGTCTTTCGGCAATGGCCCGGTCGGCAAGTGGTTAAGATAGCAAGGGGGAAAATATTGCGATCTTGGTTCATAATGATTGATCGTGCAACTTTACTACAGACACAGCCAGCATCCTTTAAACGCAACTAATGGAGCGCTGGGCTTTGTATTTCTAACCAGGAAGCTTCCCCAAAATGTGTACTTTTTAGCCAGAAGTATAACCACTAGGCAGCAAGCAGTTTAAATAAAAGGTAAGCAACAGTAGCCAGTATGTGTCAATAAAGGTTTTCTTTGAGGCAATGGCCAAGTGACGTATGCAGCTGTAGTCCCTGCTACAGATAAAAGTTGTGCTGCCTGCTCACCACTTTTGCTCCCTCCACTGCTCACAGAACTTGTATTACAACAATCTCACGATGCATTACATTATGTAAATAAACAGGTGAGATTGTTCATTCTACTGCTCCTGCACCTACAGAAGGGGACAGGTGGCTCAATTTTTCTCTGTAGCGGAGAACACACACACACACACACCATAATTTTATGACCACCTACCTAATGTTGAGTAGGCCCACCTTTTGCCACCAAAACAGCCCTGAACCGTTGAGGCATGGATACCACTAGACCTCTGAAGGCATGCTTTGGTAACTGGCACCAAGCTGTCTGCAGCAGATTCCTTATTTCATTCGTAAGTTGTGAGATAGTGCCTCCATGGATTGGACTTGTTTTTCCAGCACATTCCACAAACTGACACTGAGTTTGTGGAATGGGACTGAGATCTGGAGAATTGAGGCCAAGTGAACACCTCAAACTGGTCATTGTGTTCCTCAAGTCATTCTTGAACCATTTTTTGCAGTGTGCCAGGCAGGGCACATTATCCACTGCCATCAAAAAATACAATTTCTATGAAGGAGTGTACTTGGTCAGGAACAATGTTTAGGCAGGTGGTACGATTTAAGTAACATCCACATGGCAGAACCTAGGGTTTCCCAGCAGAGCATTGCCCAAAGCATTAAACTGGCTTCTTCCCATAGCGCATCCTTGTGCCATCTCTTCCCCAGTTAAGTGATGCTCACGCACCAGGCTAGCAACATTAAAGTGGATGTAAACCCGAACATTTTTTTTTTTTTTTTTTTGATTTCATACTGTAGAGTATAAGATTTCCTATCATTTGAGCCCAGTCTTGCCACACAGAGTTAATCCATCTCTGAGCAATCCTCTTTTATTGTTCAGTGAGAAAAATCTTGACAAACTGAGAAAAAAACTGTCACATACTCCCCCTTGCTGTGAGCAACAGCCTAAGACACAGGCATTATTTTTTAATTCCCTCCCCCACTCCTTTCTTCAGCAGCTGTGCAAGGATTGGCTGTTCCACACCTCAGCATGATTTGGCATGCTGAAGTCATGTGGTTACTTTCCTGTCTTTTCAATGGATGTTAGAGATCATAGCAGAAGTTCAGCAGAAGTTCAGTGTTAGAAATACACAGGAGAAAATGCATATTGACAAGGGGAGTGTAGAGGTGGGCGGGGAGTCTACTGACATCACGACTCCACCCACCGAGCTCCAGACAACAGACCCACCCACAGAATCTGCAGTTTTTCGTCTCTCATAAAAGACAGAGGGGAGACATTTGACAGGTAAGGATGCATGCAGGAGGCATGTATATCCTTATAGATAACCCCTATGGCAGTAGTTTAGAAAGGATGACATTGGGTTTACATCCACTTTAAGTAAAGGGAAAACCTGATTCATTGCCCCAGGCCACTTTCTTCCAGTGCTCCATGGTCCGGTTCTGAAGTTCATGTGCCCATTGTACAGTGCATCCAGAAAATATTCACAGCGCTTCACTTTTTCCACATTTTGTTAGGTTCCAACCTTATTCCAAAATTGATAAAAAAAATTTTTTTCAAAAAATTCTACAAAACAATACCCCATCACGACAAAGTGAAAGAAGTTTGTTTGAAATCTTTGCAAATGTACAGTAGGTGACCGCGATATTGTGTCAATCTCGCCGCACTTCTCGGCGAGATTTGACACCTACGAGCCCCGTCGCAGGAGCCAGCGCCGAGATGGCTCACTCATCGGGAAAGGAAAACTTTGTCTTCCTCCCGCGATGAGCGACAGGCAGCGCTGACAGCTGTCTGGTATGAATCCTAAGGCGGGAACACCGCGCCAAATTTTCAATGAAAAAACCGGCGTGGGTTCCCCCCTCGGAGGCATACCAGGCCCTTGGGTCTGGCATGGATTGTAAGGGGAACCCCCTATGCCGAAAAAAATCGGCGTGGGGGTCCCCCCCAAATCCATACCAGACCCTTATCCGAGCACGCAGCCCGGCCGGCCAGGAAAGGGGGTGGGGACGAGCGAGCGCCCCCCCCCCCCTCCTGAGCCGTACCAGGCCGCATGCCCTCAACATGGGGGGGTGGGTGCCTTGGGGGAGGGGGGCGCCCTGCGGCCCCCCCACCCCAAAGCACCTTGTCCCCATGTTGATGAGGACAAGGGCCTCTTCCCGACAACCCTGGCCGTTGGTTGTCGGGGTCTGCGGGCGGGGGGCTTATCGGAATCCGGGAGCCCCCCTTAATAAGGGGGCCCCCAGATGCCGGCCCCCCACCCTGTGTGAATGAGTTTGGGGTACATGGTACCCCTACCCATTCACCTAGGCAAAAGTGTCAATAGAAAAAAAAACACACTACACAGGTTTTAAGAGTCATTTATTAGTCAGCTCCGGGGGTCTTCTTCCGACTTCGGGGGGTCTCCTTCCGACTTCTCCCGCTGTCCGGCCTCTTCTCCCGGGCCCCGCCGCTATCTTCTTCCAGCTCTATTGCCAGCGAGGGGCCCGGTGTGCTGCCGCTGTCTCGCCGCCGCTGTCCGGCCTCTTCTCCCGGTGTTCGGCCTCTTCTCCCGGGCCCCGCCGCTATCTTCTTCCAGCTCTATTGCTAGCGAGGGGCCCGGTCTACTGCCGCTGTCTTGTCGCCGCTGTCTCGCCGCCGCTGTCTCGCCGCCGCTGTCTCTTCTTTTCTTCTTCCCCGATGTTGACACGACGCTCTCTCCGGCTCGAATGCTGTGTGCGAGCTGCGGAGCCATTTATATAGGCGGTAACCCCACCCCCTTACGACGTCATGGTCCCAGCATGCGCAGGGACTCTGGGGCCACGCCCCCTTATGACGCCAGAGTCCCTGCGCATGCTGGGACCATGACGTCGTAAGGGGGTGGGGTTACCGCCTATATAAATGGCTCCGCAGCTCGCACACAGCATTCGAGCCGGAGAGAGCGTCGTGTCAACATCGGGGAAGAAGAAAAGAAGAGACAGCGGCGGCGAGACAGCGGCGGCGAGACAGCGGCGGCGAGACAGCGGCGACAAGACAGCGGCAGTAGACCGGGCCCCTCGCTAGCAATAGAGCTGGAAGAAGATAGCGGCCGAACACCGGGAGAAGAGGCCGAACACCGGGAGAAGAGGCCGGACAGCGGCGGCGAGACAGCGGCAGCACACCGGGCCCCTCGCTGGCAATAGAGCTGGAAGAAGATAGCGGCGGGGCCCGGGAGAAGAGGCCGGACAGCGGGAGAAGTCGGAAGGAGACCCCCCGAAGTCGGAAGAAGACCCCCGGAGCTGACTAATAAATGACTCTTAAAACCTGTGTAGTGTGTTTTTTTTCTATTGACACTTTTGCCTAGGTGAATGGGTAGGGGTACCATGTACCCCAAACTCATTCACACAGGGTGGGGGGCCGGCATCTGGGGGCCCCCTTATTAAGGGGGGCTCCCGGATTCCGATAAGCCCCCCGCCCGCAGACCCCGACAACCAACGGCCAGGGTTGTCGGGAAGAGGCCCTTGTCCTCATCAACATGGGGACAAGGTGCTTTGGGGTGGGGGGGCCGCAGGGCGCCCCCCTCCCCCAAGGCACCCACCCCCCATGTTGAGGGCATGCGGCCTGGTACGGCTCAGGAGGGGGGGGGGGCGCTCGCTCGTCCCCACCCCCTTTCCTGGCCGGCCGGGCTGCGTGCTCGGATAAGGGTCTGGTATGGATTTGGGGGGGACCCCCACGCCGATTTTTTTCGGCATAGGGGGTTCCCCTTACAATCCATGCCAGACCCAAGGGCCTGGTATGCCTCCGAGGGGGGAACCCACGCCGGTTTTTTCATTGAAAATTTGGCGCGGTGTTCCCGCCTTAGGATTCATACCAGACAGCTGTCAGCGCTGCCTGTCACTCATCGCGGGAGGAAGACAAAGTTTTCCTTTCCCGATGAGCGAGCCAGCGCGACATTCACAGTACCCTGTCGCCGAGAACCAGCGCGATGCTATCGCGCTGGAAACACAATCTCGCGGTCAGGTACTGTATTAAAACATACAGTAAGTATTGGTAATAAATAGGGGGCGCTAGTGAATATACTAATGAAAATAGCAACAGTGAAAAAATTAAAACGTACGTTGGAGCGGTACCAGCTCACGTGATCTTATCCTACTACAGGTTCTTTTGGGTGCCGCTATAGTCGGGTGGAACGCACGCCGAACACGAAGGTGGTGCATGGCATCTATGTACAGACCCACTACAGACGAGCGAGCAGCCCCAGTGTCGGGTAGGCATCAACACATGTAAGCGGCCATTTGGCTATACTATGTGCTTTTAATTTTTTTAATAAACTGTATCACGCTATGGAAGTATCCATTGTTTTTCTATGTCCCATGGTTAAACCATCTGGGGAGGAAGCCTTTTGCCCACTGATATACAGTCTCCATACGTGAGCAGGCACAATCCTGCACAATCGCTCATGACTTTCTTTTTAAATAAAGAAGTCAACTGTATCTGGTAAGCAGATTTTCTACTTAGCACTGTGGGGTGTCGTCTTTACTACTTGGTGAAGGAACTCTAGACAGAAGATATTATACACATCTAGAAGATCACTATGTCTGCAATAGAATTGTGGTTCTTTTGTGCAATTGGGATTTTGCTATTAACACTGTTGTTCAATGTTGTGATTCACTACCAATGTTTACACGTTATCTTTGTAAATTAATATTTGTATTTTTACAATGTTTATTCTTTACTATTTCACTTAGTCAATTGTCTATTAGCAATTTTTTTCACTGTTGCGATTTTCATTAGTACAGTCAGGTCCATAAATATTGGGACATTGAAACAATTCAAATCTTTTTGGCTCTATACACCACCACAATGCATTTGAAGTGAAACAAACAAGTTGTGCTTTAACTGCAGACTTTCAGCTTTAATTTGATGGTATTTACATCGAAATCAGGTGAACGGTGTAGGAATTACAACAGTTTGTATATGTGTCTCACACTTTTTAAAGAGACCAAAAGTAATGGGACAGATTACCAATCATCCATCAAACTTTCACTTTTTAATACTTGGTTGCAAATCCTGTGCAGTCAATTACAGCCTGGAGTCTGGAACGCATAGACATCACCAGACGCTGGGTTTCATCCCTTCTGATGCTCTGCCAGGCCTCTACTGCAACGGTCTTCAGTTCCTGCTTGTTCTTGGGGCATTTTCCCTTCAGTTTTGTCTTCAGCAAGAGAAATGCATGCTCAGATTCAGGTCAAGTGATTGACTTGGCCATTGCATAACATTCCGCTTCTTTCCCTTAAAAAAACTCTTTGGTTGCTTTCGCAGTATGCTTCAGGTCATTGTCCATCTGCACTGTAAAGTGCCATCCAATGAGTTCTGAAGCATTTTGCTGAATATGAGCAGATAATATTGCCCAAAAAACTTCAGAATTCATCCTGCTGCTTTTGTCAGCAGTCACATCAATAAATACAAGAACCAGTTCCATTGGCAGCCATACATGCCCACGCCATGACATTACCACCACCATGCTTCACTGATGAGGTGGTATGCTTTGGATCATGAGCAGTTCCTTCCCTTCTTCATACTCTTCTCTTCCCATCACTCTGGTACAAGTTGATCTTGGTCTCATCTGTCCATAGGATGTTGTTCCAGAACTGTGAAGGCTTTTTTAGATGTTGTTTGGCAAACTCTAATCTGGCCTTCCGGTTTTTGAGGCTCACCAATGGTGTACATCTTGTGGTGAACCCTCTTTATTCACTCTGGTGAAGTCTTCTCTTGATTTTTGACTTTGGCACACATACACCTACCTCCTGTCGAGTGTTCTTGATCTGGCCAACTGTTGTGAAGGGTGTTTTCTTCACCAGGGAAAGAATTCTTCGGTCATCCACCACAGTTGTTTTGGCGTTGTTGAGCTCATGTGCGTTCTTGCTTTTTAAGGATGTTCCAAACAGTTGATTTGGTCACACCTAATGTTTTTTTCTCTCTCTGATGGGTTTGTTTTGTTTTTTTCAGCCTAATGATGGCTTGCTTCACTGATAGTGACATCTCTTTGGAGAGTTGACAGCAATAGATTCCAAATGCAAATAGCACACTTGAAATGAACTCTGGACCTTTTATCTGCTCCTTGTAAATGGGATAATGAGGGAATAAGACACACCTGGCCATGGAACAGCTGAGAAGCCAATTGTCCCATTACTTTTGGTCCCTTAAAAAGTTGGAGGCACATATACAAACTGTTGTAATTCCTACACTGTTCACCTGATTTGGATGTAAATACCCTTAAATTACAGCTGAAAATCTGCAGTTAAAGCACGTCTTGTTTGTTTCATTTCAAATCCACTGTGGTGGTGTATAGAGCCAAAAAGATTAGAATTGTGTCGATGTCCCAATATTTATGGACCCGACTGTATATTCCCTAGCGACCTCTATTACCAATCCCTATTAATCACTCTGTGCAATTAGGGGAGCAGCTTCAACAAATATATATACAATTTTTTTCACTTGTGTTTTTTTACTATTTTTGGCGCAGAGTTTATTTTTACACTGTACAGTAAGTATTCACAGCCTTTGCTCTATTTTATTACTTTGTTGAAGCACCTTTGGCACCAAATTACAGCCTCAAGTCTTTTAGAGTATGATTCTACAAGCTCGGCACACCTATTTTTGGGCAGTTTCTCCCATTCTTCTTTGCAGGACCTCTCAAGCTCCATCAGGTTGAATGGGGAGTGTCGGTGGACAGCAATTTTCAGATCTCTCCAGAGATTTTCAATTTGGTTCAAGTCTAGGTTCTGGCTGGGCCAATCAAGGACATTCACAGAGTTGTCCTGTAGCAACTCCTTTGTTATCTTGGCCTTGTGCTTAGGGTCATTGTCCTGTTGGAAGATGAACCTTCACCTCAGTCAGAGGTCCAGAGCGCTCTGTAGCAGGTTTTCATCAAGGAGGTCTTCGTACATTTCTGCATTCATCTTTACGTCAATCCTGACTAGTCTCCAAGTTTCTGCTGCCGAAAAACATCCCCACAGCATGATGCTGCTACCACCATGCTTCACTGTAGGGATGGTATTGGCCAGGTGATGTGTTTGCCTGGTTTCCTCCAAACATGACTCTTGCCATTCAGGCCAATCTTTGTTTCATCATGGTCTAAATGCTTCAGGTGCCTTTGGCAAACTCCAGGCAGGCTGTCATGTGCCTTTTACTGAGGAATGGCTTCCATCTAGCCACTTTACCATACAGGCCTGATTGGTGGGGTGCTGCAGAGATGGTTGTGCTTCTGGAAGGTTCTTTTCTCTCCACAGAGAAATGCTGGAGCTCTGTTAGAGTAACCATCGGCTTCTCGGTCACCTCCCCGACTAAGGCCCTTCTCCCCTAAATGCTTAGTTTGGCCAGATGGCCCGCTCTAAGAGTCCTGTTGATTCCAAACTTCTTATATTTATGGATGATGAAAGCCATTGTGCTCATTGGGACCTTCAATGCTGCAGAAATTTTTCTATACCCTTCCCCAGATCTGTGCCTCGATACAATCCTGTCTCGGAGGGCTACAGACAAATTCCTTGGACTTCATGGCTTGGTTGGTGCTCTGACATGCACTGTTAATTGTGGGACCTTATAGAGACAGGTGTGTCCCTTTCCAAATCATGTCAAATCAACTGAATTTACCACTGGTGGACTTAAATCAAGTTGTAGAAACATCTCAGGCCGGGTTCACACTGGTACGACAAACGCTCCAACAGATCTCCCAACAGAAAAAAAAAAAAAAAAAGGGGTTCAACAAGGATCCCCTGAGCAGACTTTAGAGGCACAACAAACCTGAGAAAGCATAAATAAAAATAACAATATAATCAATTTTATTAAAATATAAATACATACAATACAAAGACACTGAAAAAGATAATAAAAAATCTATATGGAAATATACATGATACAGGCCCCGATGTGTCTACGCGTTTCGTATAGAACTTCTTCAGGACACATTCAGGTTTCAGTTAATACACAAGAGGGTTTCACTTGTAAAAAGGCTTTCACAAGTTCCAAAACGGTAGTTCAAGTTCATTCAAGTATGGACGTCAAGGTCTGTCTTAGCAGTAAAGGTGGGTGACCATCAACTGTTTCCATTTACAACCAATCACGGGGTTCAGTTCCGACAAGGAAAAGCCAATAAATAGCCAATAGTAAATAGTAGTGCTGCAGCAACCATAGGAGGGCACCAAAGAGCCCATAGACCGTGTTTGCTAAATGGTCCATGTGTAACCGTGCAAATGCACTGGGGGAGCTTGAGGTAGAATTGGATGTAAATCCCCAGGAGGATACAGAGATGTGTGAAAATCAATGTTTCCCTATGGGAGCAGTCTTGACTGGTCCGACACAAGCCGGTCCGAATTTGAAAATGCTCCCTGCACTACTTTGTTCCGACTTTAACCCTACTTCAACCCATTGATTATCGCTGAAGTCGAATCAAAGTCGGAACGCCATCTTAACTGACCCGACTTTGGCATGCGACTTGTACTCTGAGGATCTTGAAGGGGAACTCCATGCCAGATAAAAAAAAAAAGGCATGGGTTTCCCCTCCAAGAGCATACCAGGCACTTCGGTCTGGTATGGATTTTCAGGGAAATCCCCACGCCGAAAAAAACGGCGTGGGGTCCCCCAAAATCCATACCGGACCCTTATCCAAGCACACAGCCCGGCAGGTCGGGAAAGGCGGTGAGGACGAGCGAGCTCCCCCCTCCTGAACCATACCAGGCCGCATGCCCTCAACCATGGGGGGTGCTTTGGGGCGGGGGGGCTCTGCGCCCCCCACCCCCAAAGCACCTTGTCCTCATGTTGATGAGGACAAGGGCCTCTTCCCGACAACCCTGGCTGTTGGTTGTCGGAGTCTGGACGGGGAGCTTATCGGAATCTGGAAGCCCCCTTTAACAAGGGAGCCCTCAGATCCTGGCTCCCCACCCTATGTGAATGAGAATCCCTACCCATTCACAAAAAAAAAAAAAAGTGTTAAGAATAAAACACAGAACACGTTTTTAAATTATTATTTTCTTTTTTATTAGGCAGCTCCGGGGTCTCTTCAGACTTCTTCTCCAGCTCTTCTGGTTCTTCTCCCCCCTCTGGGTCCCTCCTGAACCGTACCAGGTTGCATGCTCTCAACATGGGGGGTGGGTGCTTTAGGGAAGGAGGAGGCCCTGCGTCCCTGCGTCAAAGCACCTTGTTGCCCATGTTAATGAGGACAAGGGCCTCTTCCTGACAACCCTGGGCGTTGGTTGTCTGGGTCTGCGGGCGGGGGGCTTATCACAATCTGAAAGCCCGCTTTAACGAGGGGAACCACAGATCCCAGCCCCCCACCCTATGTGAATGAGTATGGGGTACATTGTACCCCTACCCATTCACAAAAAAGTCAAAAATAAAAAAACACATTATACATGTTTTAAAGTAATTTATTAAGGCAGCTCTGTCATCTCTTCTCCCCTCTCCGGGTCTTCTGCCTCCTCCGCTGACGTCTTCTGCCTCAGCCAGTTCTTCACCCTCTGTCCGCTCTCTTCTGCCTCTGCTGGGTCTTCTCCGCTATCTTCTATTTTGCCGGTTCTTCTTCGCTGTCTTCTCCCTCTGTTCTTCTTCCGATATTGACATGACACTCTCTCCCGCTCTAATGCTGGGTGCGCAGTGTGCCACTACTTATATTGGCAAGGGGTTGGGTCCCCGGAAGCCCGCCCCTTGCGACGTCACCGCCCCATTATATGCCCCGGGTGGTGACGTCATATGGGGCGGGGCCTCCGCATGACATCACCAGGTGGCCCCGCCCCATGCCAATATAAGTAGTGGCACACAGTTTTTCCGGCGTGG